>JBAGKK010528047.1:0-12746 GCA_037177015.1 Euceroptres primus
CCCAGTAAAAAAAAACTAATTGGGGCGAATTTGGGCGAATCAGCATTTTTTAATTTGCCCGAATCCCGCTTTCTGATTCGTTATAACGAATTGGGGCGCATTGGGGCAGATTGAACTCGTGCAAATGCAGTGCGGTGCATTGAAACGAATTGGGTTGAATTTAGCCCTCAGAGACCCAATACGTGTAAATCGTGGAAAGTTTAATGGATGATACATATTGGGGCGAATTGTGAAGAATTAAAATTACTAGCATCGAATACGTTGCTATTTCTAATGAAGAATAAGAAAGTTTTTTTATTTAATTCTAAATTATTTATAATGAGTGTTAGAAAAAAGTGCAAGTACATACTTATTTGTATTTTTTTTTTATTGACTTTTTGAACTAGGAACATCATACATTATTCAACAAAATTATATATCTCACCGTGGAGATTCTTTGGTTGTAGATATTGAACATTATCTAAGAGATTTGCTTTTAAACAAAATATAAAGAAGGTATTGTATTAATATCACAAAATGAAAAGTACAAGTTGAATCACAATAATCACGAAATTTAAATAATATAAATATTTAAATAGTTTACTTTAAGTAAGTTTCTATCCTTAAATACTTATCGGTATGTGTGGCATAGGCCCGCTCTAAGTTATCTATATTTTTGATACCTACTGGAAGCTCATGAGGTATTTTACATTAAAAAATAAATTTTCTGTGAAAATCTTGTAGAATACAGTGTGAAGAATTCTTTAAGAAAAGTAAAAGGTTTTTACTTTCGATCTTAAATTTTTAAAAGTTCTATATAAAATAAAAACTTTTGTACACAGTCTTCAATGTACAGTTTTTCCTTAAACTCCAAGAAATATAAAATCTCAAAATATTATTTTCTAGTAACAAAATTATAATTTTTTTAATAAACAAAGGTAATAAGGAACAGCTTTAGCTTATGACATAAGATTTGTATTCCAGTCTATAATTTCAATTTTTTTATGTCAGGAATTATTATTTCTTAAAACATAAAATTTGGAACTCAGAAACACTTCTGGAATCGAAAAACGCTGAATTTTTAAATACAAGAGTTCGCTTTAAATAATAAACGTTACTGTTTTCTAAGAAAGCGGAATTGGTCTCGCGAAGTTTTCACTAAAACTGATTAAAAGGAATTCTATGATATTCCTTTGTTGTAGCTGGAGTTATTTCAAGAGGATCAAGGGATTCTAAACAACCAAAATCATCATGAGTAGCAACTTCATTAAGGTTCTCTGGCAGTGAAGACGATATGTTCTCATAGCTCCTTGTGAGATCTTCGTTTGGAGAGACGCAGAAATGAGATGCAAAATTCGAAAATCGTTCATTTTCCTCAAAACTATCCGTCACTTCTGTTTCTTGTGCTTCTTCAAGCGAAAAGTTGACACTGTCATGAGCATCTCCTTGCCTAGTTTCTTCAAGGTATTCGATTTGATTGCCTCTTTCGTTGCTTTCTTTCAGATTTTTTTCTGCAGTTTCATCCGGGTTTTCTTCAACATTCGTGTAACTCTCTTCTTGTTCCCTCATTGATACACTCATATTTTCAGCTATTATTCGAACGTCTGATGGAACATCTTCATCACTATCATCAGTACTGACTTCCTCAGTATCACCAAATAGATTGTTATCCTTACTTGCAGTACGAAAGTCGGTTTTCTTTTTGTGACCTGTAACATATAACATTCACCATAAGAAATTATTGAATAATTAGGTAAATTGTACAAAATAATTTTTCCGCGATACTTACTTCGGCTCTCACTTTTCATGTCTGCAATTTTTTTGCGAATATAATCGCTAGCATTTTCAGCTTCAATTTCAGCTTTTAATTCACTCATTTTCTTTTCAGCAATTAACCACCAGCGATAAAAATCTGAAAAACAAATGACAAAATGACAATTTATTTCATTATTCGACGCCTCCATTCAATATGAGTATATTTGCTGACAGCGCCGTGTATGAGACTTTGCGCTGTGTATAAGCATAGGGAATAGTATCATACAGAGCGCTGCCAGCACATAGACTCATATTAAATGGAGGCGTCGTATTGTAAAATTTTTATTCCAAAAGAAATAGATCAGGACCTTTGATCGCAAATATTTTCACTGGGTCAAGTTTGTTTTCGGGCTTCTTTTGTTGTTTGTTCCTGTTGCTACCTTTTCCTGATATGGTGCTTACTAGCAGTACTTTTTCACCAAAGACTGCGACAGCAATGTTTTTGACAAACATTCCATAACTGGTAATGTTTGACATTGCTAGATAGTAGGTGTCTCGGGCAATCCAAATGCCCCTCCCTACATGAATCTAACAAGAAAAGATAATAATATTCATAAAAAGTATTACTTGTGGAAGAAATTTGTTTTATAAAAAAGAAAGTAACAAAACTTGATGCGATACGGATTATAAAACCAGGAATAGACATATTACTCACTTGTGAACCATCTGTTCTGATGAAACCGGATGGTACATGTCGCGTTTGTTCTGTTGAATTGGATGGCATGTTCTTCTGTTGTACTAAGATAGCTGTTTAAAAAAAAGGAACAGTTGTTACAATAGTATTTTAAATATATAGATCTTAAGTAAAGATATTTTTTCAATTACCTTTCACCTCTTGGCAGTAGTTTATGCAATTTTTCTGCAACTGTACATTGAGATCCTCAAACATTTTTTCTCTCGTTTTTAATACTTCGAAATCGTTTTTAAGTTCCTCAAACTCTATATTTTTTTTCTCTATTTCTTGTTTTAAAAGTCTATTTTCAGCTTGCAAACTTTGTATTTTATTTGCATGATGAGCTAATCTAGCGTTCGGTCCGTTTTTTTGTTCATTAGAACCGTTCTGATTTAATAAGGCAGGAAATGGAACAATCGGGTTAAAATTATTTTCTTTATCCTCGCGGACTCTTTGGTGCTGCATATTTTTTTGTCTATGCTGTTTATTTTTTATGTTTTCAGAGTGTTGAAAAGTACTAATTTCTGTCTTGTTTTTCGAAGCCATACTGTTTTTATCGAAAACTATGGAACTACGAGGAGATTTTGTTTGTTGTTTAAGTGAATTTTGTACACATTTCTCAGGAAATTGTTTTTTTTCGGAAGGTTTTGACGTGTCTCTATTTCTGACTGGACTAAGTTTGCTTATTGAACTTCTTTGCTGTATTGATGTATTCTTTGTTGAGGTATCAACTTTTGGCTTCTTGAATGGCATTTCCTTTTAAACAAAAATTTCATAAATTATTACAATGAATTCCACATTCTCATTCATTCTTAATTTGCATACCTAATAATTATAATGATCATACATATTACAAAATATTTGAAAACGTGCATACCGAAAAATCTTCCTCAGCGCTATCGTACGGCGAAGGCGTTTGCCTCAAATCGTCAATAGTTTTGTTCCTTTTATTTTTTAATTTATTCAGCCTATTCTCCAAGGCATGATTAATTCTCAGCATCTCGGCAGGCTAAAAAAACGTAATGAAACATATAAGCCACGCATCAGAAACACAAATTCAGTTTCATTCAAAAGTAGCAGAAATTATAGACCAGCCATAACAATTGTCCACTGGAGTAACGGCAGGACAAAATGAGTGTTTCTTCTTTTCTCGCGCTTTTCCAAAATTGAGATAAAGTACCAGAATTATTTTGAAGCACCAAAAATCCTGCTTAAAATAACGGATAGTTTCTGATAGAAACCGGACACGACCTTGATAGAAACCGGATAAGTCTTAAATACGGGACTATCTCGGCTCTATACGTATAATTATATCAAGAAATTTTACGGATCTATCCGGGTTCTATCAGGGAGACCTGACCAATCCCGGGTGTATCCGAGAAATATTTGGGACACGGGAACAAAAATTCGTTTCTTTTTAATTCAGAAAAAGCATCTATCTAGTTTTATCCGGGACTTATCTGGGAGTTTACCGTTGAAAAATGAAACAAGTCCTTCAGTGTATGTTTATCCGGGTCTATTCAGGACTTATTTAAAACTTCGAAACAAATGTTTAACAATGTTTAAGAAATGGAAAACATTAAATTATTTTCCTGACTGTATAGTATATAGGAAGAATATATTAACGATTTTTGAATTTTTTAAACAAATTGGATTTTTTGAAATTATTATTTTCCCCAAAAATATTTTAAAAATCGCGTTTTCTGAATTAAACATTATATTGAATGGTTTTGAAAAGTAGTGGATTCTAATGAAAATTTTGTCATTGTTTGAATAAATAACTATTGTTTACTTTACAATGTTCTTCAAGTTTGGTTTGGATGGTTTACATCCTTTTTGACATTCTGTCTATACACTATAGAACAGAATACAGTGAGAAAAATGATTGTACGTGTTCCAATTTATATTGTTTTTTCTAAGTTTTTAAATAAAACTGCTTGAGCAAATAAAAATTGTTTGAAAAATAGAAATTTGTTAAACTTTAGAAGAAAAGTATCAAAATTATTTAAATATTCAGTAATAAGTAGCATAGGATCCAAACTTGAAAAAAGTGGACATCTATGGCTCGATTTTTGAAATTGTGCAAATAAACAATAATTTAATGCTTAAATAATCACATGTTTTTTTTTACTACTCCAAACAATGATCATCTATTACATTTAATTCAGAAAATACGATTATTTTGTACATTTTTTGAACAAAAGTAATTATTTTACCAATTTACATTTATTTAACCATTTAAAAATTTTTTTGAAAGTCATGAAGGATATTGAAATTGCTCGTTATTAATTATTTGTATTACAAAATTATGCAGAAAATGCTGAAATTTAACAATAATACGTAAAAATGTACTTTTTTTAGTTTTTGTTCATATTTGGGAGGTTGCAGGAGAGGGGAGGGGTAAGGGTGGGTTAAAAATGAAAGTTATTAGTATGGTTTTATTTCCTAGAAACTGCTCTTTAATTCCTCTGAAATTTGGCAACTTCCGATCAATCCCTGAAGTATCAGTCCAATTTTTCGAAAATCCAAAAATTTTCCCATGTTAAATATACGGGATTTTCAAGCACCCAGTGGAACGTGTTAATGTTGGAACTTTAAAGAAAAGAAACACGGATTTTCTTTTTCCGAAACTGGAAACTTAGAAGGGCGAGGGTTTCTTGCCTACTGAATTAAAAAAAAAATTATTTGCAGTGCACTTTTCGACCACTCTAATTTCCACATTCAACTTTAAAAATAAAATATTTCAGGTTCAAGTATTTTTTATCTAGAAGTATCTTTTAAATTTGAATTTAAAAGTAAATTATTTGTATTATCTGCTTTGTTTTTACTTCCAGACTTTTACTAAATTATATTACTAAAACTTGAATCATTAGATTTTTTTACTGGAAAATCTTATTCAATTCAAATATTTAAATTAAGCATCTTTAAATCCACATATTCATTAAATGTGTAAAACATTAAAAAACAGTTTTCAAATATATTCCACCGTTAGCCCTGACTTTTCAGCGAAACAGCTTAGCTGAGGTTTTGTCGACAAGATCCAAGCGATTCATTAGCGTAATTGGCTAGAGCCAATTATGTAAAATCAGTACATTTTTTTAACTTTTTAGTAATGTGCGAAGAAAGAAAAACGCTCATTATGTCCTAGCGTTCCCATGGTTGACGGATAGCTTGGAAATATTTTTTTTGTATTATGATATTGTATTATTAATTTATCAAAAAGTCGTGTACATATTGGGTCTAAAATACTTAGAACACATTATTTTTCAACATATTATTTACCAACTTTATACATCAAAGTTGTGATCAAGGAATTGCAAATGAATGGATATTAAAAAAAAAAAAATTATTTCTACAATCGGAAGTAAATCATGAAACACTTTAAAACTTTGAAAAATGGGACTTTTGCTAAGCAGTATATGTAAGTGTTTACAATAATATTTATTCAATAGAACTATAGGGGTTACTTATGGGAATGTACATTTGACAAATATTACGAAGTCTTTTATATATCTACCCTTAACGAGGAAAAAGAATTACCTATTATAAGTAATAAATACTAAAGAAATATTAACTGTAAAATATTTTCAATATTTTGCACCTTTTTTATGGTGGAAGGAGAAATGCCTGTTACAAATATTAAATATAAAAGACGTCTTTCCTTGTAAGATGATCAACACTTCTTACATGGAAAAAATATTGTAAAAGTATATGAATTAAAATTATATCATAAACATTATTGTGTAATTACCGCAGAGCATTTTAAATTAAAAAACCTAGTTACCCCAATGTAGTAGACATAAATTTGAAAAGGAATGAAAATAAAAATTAACTATAAATTCTGCCAAAAAAAAATACAAACAATGAAAATAATAGCGATAGAAAAAAAATGTTCAGCCTTTGCAAAATAGAAAAATAAAACTCACCTTCAGTGTTTCTTTTTGTACTTTCGCAGATTGCTCGTCGTCCGTCGAATTTTCGCTAACACTCACGAGAGTCTTTTCGCTTGGAACTCGGTGTCGATTTTGCGCCGAAAGGGTGGCCTCTAATTTTTCCTTCGTGTCTACAAAGCAATGATGCGAGTAATAAGCCATGATAATAATACTATCAAAAATTTTGTAAACAAGAAAGTAATGTTTACTGTAGAGGTTTTATTTTCATGTACGTTACCAGAAAAAAGTCCCTACAGCAAATGTCACCTACTAGGTTATATACTTTGAAAGCAGAATATTTTAGCGTGCGTATTCTTGCGATTACACACTCTATCGAAAAAAAATAAGTAAATGTGAAATAAATACCCTCAAAAGCTACTACGTTGCAAAATTCCGTTCCATTGTAATCCACTTGAATTTTATATTTATTTTCAAGTTTGTACTTTTCCGGTTTAAAAGAAGGAACTGCCGATTTTTCCACTATTGAAAATTTTTTCGAAGTACGGAGCCAAATATAAAGAAACATATTGAAAAACTTCAAACAAAGGAAATCATTTAAAAAATGCAAGCCAAGAACGCAACGAGAAGATGTAAGAAAATGTGAAAATGTAGAACAATCTAGAACTTTTCTTCTTCTTATAACAGCAAACATCGATAACCATCTATATCGATCACGAATATTGATATATTAACGACTAGCCTATTACAGTAAAGAACGGGTGCGCGCATTTCAAAATTGCAAAAATTAACCAATCAATTTCAACCCAGGGTTGTCAACCCTAGCTCACTTGTCTCACTCACTCTGAAGTCAGTGACATCACGTTTAATGAGAGTAAGTGAGACAAGTGATCCGGCCTTTCAGAAATATCATGACTGGCTACCAGCTGTTCAAGTTAAGCAAAAAACAATCCATATACAAATCTATCGTGCTTGTGCGGTTTTTTTCCATGTTTTTTGTTTAAAGAAAAAATATTGGTGATTCGTAAACTCATATGCCTAAACCGTAAAGAGTGAGCACTTACTCCGCGAGCTCTCCGAGGCTTATAACACTTCTAGGCGCAACAGACTGAGTTTAATTAAGGTAAGTGTCCCTAACCTCAAAATGTGTTATAAAATTATAAATTTCACATCTAAATTAAAAAATTTAAAGAATTTACATTAAAGTTCATTCTATAAAGTTACATTAAATTTGCTTTAATATAATCTTTCTTTGTGAACAGATAACATGTCAGAGAACAAAAAAACATTGAAGAAACGTATCCTTGATCCGGATTACAAAGCCACAATGTTGTCGAAACGAAGTCGTAATGATTGGCTAATAAAAAAGGCAAAATCTGTCGGAGAAAGCCGAATACGTGAGTGTATTTATTTTTAAAGCCAAATCGATATATGTACGTGGAAATACACGTGTAAACATTCCACGTAAAATTCACGTGGTGTTTGACACGTTACTCGTCAAAAGTAACGCGTTAATGTTACCGTTACTTCCTAAAAATATGTAGCGCGTTACAGTTACTGCTACTTAAAAAAATAACGCGTTACATTGACATTACTTTTTTTTATTTCATTTTTCATACATCATATCAAATTGTCACAAGCCTTATTACACAGTTTATTTTTGAATAGAAAGTGTTTTAAAAATTAACAATGTACCAATTTCATATGAAATAAGGGAGTCTGATCCTGGTGATGTAAGGGAATTATCTGTGTCTAGAATATATTTTTTTTAATGTTTACTTGAATGTTTAGGTAAATTATGTAAGAATTAACGAAAGTTTTCTTTAAAATGTTTGATTTTACACATTTTCTTTGCGCTACAAGTAAACTAAGAAGGAATTTTGAATTATTAATCTGTAAATTGTTTTTAGCTTACATATTTAGTTTTTACTCTGCGTATTTTTGTCCACTTATTTACTATTTGACTTTTTTTCAATCATGTATTGAATTGTTTTCGCAATTTTGCCATTTTTAATGATTTGCAAGTACTATCTATTTATGTGAGCTGTGTAAACATCTTTCTTTTAATTTAAATAAGAAAAAAGTATTGATACAGATTCAAATAATGATAATTTTTAACAGAAAATATTTTTTACAGTTTTTGAATGTAATATTCTCTATATGTAAAAATGTCCTCACGTATTCACCTCGCGCTACGCGCTCGGTTCCTTTAAGTTCTCGCACTTCGTGCTTGGCTTAGATAAAAAGAAGTTTATTTGCAAGCTTTATACAATTGTCAAATCCTCTACATATAAAGTGATTGTTAAATGTGTACATATTTTAGATTTAAAAGGAACTTTGTTTACTTAAAGTTATACCGACCTTAAGGAACAAATTCTTATGCGGGTACTCGCGACTCGCGCTCGATATTTGATTTAAAAATCAGTTAAATCTTGCGTTCCACACTCGGTTCTGTGCACCGTATACTAAAAATAAAATAGTTTGAGTGCGCTTGCGTCACTTCGGAAAGAATTAATTTTCATTCAGAAATATAAAGTGTCAACTAATAAGACTCGAAAGGTACGCATTTGAAAAAAATACATAAATTTTCAACTAAAAGGTGACGTTTCAACCAAAAATAGAATTGGTTAATGTCCAGTTACAAAAATTTATTTTTAACGAAAGAAAGACCAATTTCCAATAAAATAGTTAAATTTTTAATCAAATTTAGAATCCTTCAATTTTCAGTTTGAAACGTTAATTCGAAAAATAAAATTATCAAGAAAATAGTTAAATTTACTACCAAAGAATTGAACTTGTAACTAAATATTTGTATTTTTAACAAAAAATAAAAATAAATTAATTTTCAGAAAAAAGAAATGTCAAGCAAAAGTCGAAAAAACAATAGAATTTCCAACAAAATCGTTAAATTTCTAAGCAAAGAATAAACTTTTATTCAAAATGAAGAAGTTCCAAATAATGAGTTTATTACATTTTCATCAGAAGAGAAGGTATTAGATTTGTGTAAAATTTGACCCCCCCCCCCCAGTTTTTTGTCAAATGTTTTGTACAAAATAAATCTTCATCGAAATGAAATAATTTTCAAAGAAAATGTCTTTAGTGTCAGAAGAATATTCATATTTAGAAAAAATAATAGTATTAATGCATGATAATGTAATACAGTAAAAATATTAACATTTAGGGACCGGATCGGAACAAAAAAATGGTTTAAACAAATTTGTGTTAATTTTTTTTTAATTTTCCTTGAATTACGATGACTATTCTAAATTATATGTTAGTAGGATCTTAAATGAAAAAAAAATTAAATAGAGCATAAAATCATTTAACTTTTGCAGATTTCCCTGCTTACGGTGAATCGAGCGATCATCCTTTGACGGAGGATTCGCCAGGGGATCCTTCTATCATCACACCGTCATGTAGTGCCATCATGCCAGTTGAAGAGGATCAAGAAATCCAAATAATGGACTTTGCGTCGCAGTGGATGTCCGTGATCAATGAAGATGAGGAAAGTAATAGTAATTATTCCACAGAAGAAGAACTTTATTTTCAAGACCAAGATTCTGACTTCGAGATGAATGAGGTGTGTGGACCGAATACGGGCGATGAGATGTCAGGTGTCGATACAAAAGCGCCGAAGAAAGTTGGTCGTCCAACTTCGTCATTTATAGGTTTCCACGACAAAATTATGTTTTCGGAATCGGGTCTATTGCTAAGCGACGTTGTAGAAATGATCATGGCATTCAGTACTTCCTTCGGCTTGACAGTAGATGCAAGATCGCACTTCTTCGATATGATTAAACTTTGCGCGGGTTCAGAATTTCGGCACCTTAACCTTACAAATTACGTTTTAGATCAACATTTTGAACCACCTGAAGATAAAATTATGTACCATTTTTATTGTCAAAATTGTGAAAAGGAGTTAATTTGCACGGTAGCTAAAAAAGGAATTAAAGGTCAAAAGGAAAAATGTTCGAATTGCAAAGAGGAAAACCTTGTTAGTCTGAGTAGTAAAAAGTTCTTCTTGTCAGTAGACTTAAAGTACCAAGTGGAACTCATGTTAGAAAATAAAGATTTTCGAGAATGTATTATTCAGAAAATTGAATCAGAAACTGAACCACATCGTGATTATTTTATTCGAGACATTCGCGATGGTCTATTATACAGAAAGGCTAAGGAATTATTTCCTGATTCACTTTTTTACATTATTAGTACAGACGGTGCTCCTCTACACCATTGTTCAAAAAAAGGTTTTTGGCCTTTACAAATTATTATAATAGATCTCTCCACGAAAATTCGCTACAAGGTAGTATTTTTAGTAGGAATTATGATTTTAGATCATGAACCGAAAGCAAATTTAATGAATCTTTTTATTAGAGTTTTTAATGAACAAGCTCAACGTCTGCATAATGAAGGAATAGACTTTACTGTATTAGAAAATAAAGTTTCCAAAAAATACTATTTTAGATTAACACCTTTGCTCGTTACTGCAGACGCACCGGCAAAAGCTGTTTTACAAAACAGATTTCAGTATAATGCTTATGACAGCTGCAGTTACTGTTATCAACGTGGTACTTATGTCAACGGTGTTAAGTTTCCTTTTTTGGAAACTGATTCGGAAATGCGGAGTCACGAGTCTCATATGTCAGATGTTAGAGAGGTGCTACAGAGAGGTACTTCTGTAAGAGGAGTAAAAGGTTGGTCTAGTTTCTGCGATATGGTTGGCATAGACATGATATGGAGTTTTATACTGGACGCTATGCATAATGGAATTTTAGGTGTTGTTGTACAACTTTGGGATTTGTGGGTCAAAATGTTAAAACCTGCACAAAGAAAGAAAATAGATGACCTTTTACTTTTCGTAAAACCTCCACGAGACACTAAAAGACGTTGTGGGAAAATATCAGACAGAAGTAAGTGGAAAGCCACCCAATGGAAGGCTTGGCTTTTCCATTACAGTATTCCTCTTTGTACAGGAATATTACCAATAGAGATTATGGAACACTATGCACTCTTTGTTAATTCAATGTACACCTTGTCAAAAACTGTCATATCTGCAAGCGAAATTGATAAATGCGAAGAGGATTTGATGAAATTTGTAGCTCAGTTCGAAATATTATATGGTGTTTCGTCAATGACTTTTAACGTTCACATTCTTCTGCATTTAGCAGAGAATGTCCGATGCTCAGGTCCTCTTTGGGCGACTTCTGCTTTCCCATTTGAAAGAAATATATTTTTTATTAAACGAACTGTAAATGGCCCAAAGGGTGCTGAGCAGCAAATGACTAAAAAGTCATTGCAACTTCTGGCTTACAAGCACAAAGATCGTTCTTGTCTCCCTGGTGTAGTAAATGAGTATATTAAAAGTTTATTTGATGCCAAAAAATCTACAAAAAGCGCAAAAACTGTTGGTGAAGTGACCTTCTTCGAGGAGTGCGATTCAAATGAAACAGAATTAGGGATGAGAAGGTTCTTAAAATGTATTTATAAGGGTCAAGTTTTTTGCAGCGTTAAATATACTCGTTCAAAGTTATATAATGATACTGCAATTCAATTAAGGAACGGACAATTAGCGCAAATTACTGAAATATGTCTCAAGAAAGATAATACTTTCCACTTAAAGGTTCAACAATTTAAAGTTGAACAATTTTGTGTCGGTGTAAATGCTATTCCTCATATATGGGAAGTAAAAGAAATTGGCCAAACGGAGTCACTTTCATTTGAAAACATTGACTCAAAGATTGTTAAATTAGGACTTTCAAGCCAAACATACATTTCCAAAATACCAAACGTTTTTGAAGCGCAATAGAACTAGTACGAAAACATAATTTAGCCGCAGAAACAAGTAATTCACTAGGAGAAAAAGAAAGTGTCGATTTGCCATTCTAATCCCAAATGAGAAGGGATTTACTTATTATCACTATTTAATTTACGAAATCTAATGTAAAAATGTGGTCTCCTTGTAAATATTAAAGTTTGCAGTTTTATATGATCCACCAATAATTAAAACACATATGCGTCGGAAATAGTGATATTTATTATAAAAACTTCTATATTATAAAACATTGTAATGTATATATTTAAAATGTTCATCGAAAATTTTTTTTAAGAAGAATAAAATTATAATTTAGTGGAAAAAATCGTTATCTAACCTATCCCGACCAATAATTTATCTTAACGAAAAAACGTGGAAAAGGGGTTGTCCATAAAGGACGTCACGCCTTAAGGGGGAAGGGGGGGTTTTGCAAAACGTGACTATTTGTGACAGTGGGGGTTTTTACTGCTGGGGCGATTTGTGACAAAGGGGGGGGGGGTCAAAAATTGACGGAAAAAGCGTGACGTCCTTTATGGACATCCCCAAAGCACAATTTGTTAATTCTATTTTCCATAAA
>JBAGKK010528058.1:0-12746 GCA_037177015.1 Euceroptres primus
ATATATATATCAAATAATTATATTTTAAATGAGATATGAAATTATTTGTTATTGTGACTCGTGATATTTTATTCGAAATAAAACTATAGAAAGTAAAAATTTTCGTTTATATTGTCATTTTAAAATATTTATTTACATGCTCAAAATGTTTATCATTGGAAAAACGCATATTAAATGTTTATGATCGTATAACTGACAAAAAAATTACGAGGAAATTGAATGTATAAACATTTAAATAATTATAAAGTAAAAATAAAAATAAAAAAAATCCAGACGACGAGAATTGAACCCGCAATCTCTGCGCGCAAATCGGGTGCTCAACCGCTAAGCTACTCAGCCGCTTGGGAGACGGCTTTTTCAAGTCCATAAGAATCGCGTCAATTTTTTTAAAGCCATTTTTCTCAAAACTGGCCAAATATTGGGTTCCAGGAATTTCACAACATTACTTTAAGGCCTTTCTTTATAAAAAGTATTAATCAAAACAAAAAAACACCACCTCTGACGTTCCCCTTGTAAGTTGGTATCATCTACATTCTCGATGGGCTGGAATTTTAGCGGTCAACGCTTGGACTACAAACTTAGGCTAACTGTTGTCCTACTGGATGGTAATTTTACCAAAAAATATTTTCCTGTGTTATCAAAAAGAAGCCCTCCCCATTAGCTATCAATGGAAATCAGAAGAATTCACGGCAGTCGATTGTCCAGTGAACAGCCCCTCGGATCGGGTTCAAACTTAAGCTAAGTGTTGTCCTACTAGATGGCAATTTTACCAAAAAATATTTTCCTGTTTTGTCGAAATGAAGCCGAGTTAGAGGGGGTGAAATTTTGCAGCTTTTGGTGGATACTCTCTGCTGCGAGAATATTTGCTTATTTCATAAATAATTTTTAAAAATTTAGCCTGAACGTTTTCAATAGATTTTTTCCTGACCTTTCGATTGATTATAAGCATTTTTTGAAAATTTCAAAATTCGACCTTGATTTATCAAAATCAAAAATAAAATCGACTTTTTTTTTAAGATGGCACTTTTGATTTTTTAAAACAATATTCTAGAAAGTAAGCTGAGATTTTTAACTTGAAAAGTAAAAAGGACTTTTTTGTTGTTTTGGAGAAACTGAATTTCAAAAAAACTGATGTTTCAAAAAATGTTTCCTATGGGCGCAAAAATTACGGGAAATTTTTTGCAGGTACAGTTTTTGATAATAAATAATAACATAAAAATAGATATTCGGAAAACAATTTTTTTGTTGATTTCAGAATTTCTTGAAACTTGTCAAAAATGAAAATGTTTTTAATTTGTTTAATTGTGCATTTTTAATGTGCAATTCGTATGTAATATGCATAATATAATAAATAAAAATGTTTTTTGCATATTCAAAACGTGCAATTAACCAAATTCAAAAAATTTATTTTGTTATAATTTTTTAAAAATTCTAAAATCGACAAAATTCTTTTTGAATATCTATTTTTATATTATTGTTTATTAAAAACTATACCTGCAAAAAATTTGCCGTCATTTTTGTGCCAGTAAGAAATTTTTTTTTAACTCAGGTTACTTAAAATTCAGTTTCTTGAAAACAAAAAAAAGTCCTTTTTGCTTTTCAAGGATTTTATGGTAAAAAATCTTAGTTTTCTTTCTAGAATAGTTCAAAAAAAATCAAAAGCCCATCTTCAAAAAAGTCGAGTTTCGATCAAATTTTAATATTTTCAAAAATGTTTATGCTTACTCGAAAGGTCAGGAAAAAATCTATCGAAAACGTCCAGGCTAAATTTTTGAAAATTATTTACGATAGAGAAAATATTCGTGTAGCAGAGAATATCCACAAAAAACTTCAAAATATCACCCCCTCTAACTCAGCTACTTTTCGACAAAACAGGAAAATATTTTTTAATAAAATTACCAACCAGTAGGAAAACACTTAGCCTAAGTTTGAGTACGATCTGACACATCCCATTTTCACAATGCACCATATTTTGAGTATTTATCGATAGGTCTGAACCTAAAGTACTTAAAATTGCAAAAAAACGATTTTCGAAAAAAGTGGGCTTTGCCTAGTTGTGGGCTTTACCTACCTCAGTACCTCAATTGTACAGCGGTAGCAAGAGGTATGTACAACATAATTGAAAATTAGCGGTTGCCAACCAACAGGTTGCCTAACTACAGGGGTACATATTTTCAGCTTTTGGCTATGCGCGTCCAAATTCGAGTGTGAATAATTCATCTTGGATTACTTCAATTTTAAAAAAACTATGACTTTTTCAGAAAGATCTTTTTATGTACTTCAAAACTGTATTATTTAATTCTTTTAAAGTAAAAAGCCCCTGATTTCTAAAAAAATCTTTAAATCGATTTTTGACAAATTCCGACATCATCAATTTTTTTTCAAAATAGTCTTTAAGAAAAGCAAAATTCTTACTCTTTAAACTGGGGGACGACTAACATGGTGGCGCAGCAGCTGTTTCTAATGCGTTTTAATGGTAACATGGCTAAAAACATGAATTCTAACCACAAATATTTTAGATTATTCAATCGTTTCAATTACAAGAGGTATTATCTCCAAAACTCTTGAATATTCTTAAGCATAAGTTCTTTTCACCCAAATCTGAGTTCTCCTGTACGCAGATCATTTTTAATTAACAAAAATACAGAAAATAGAAGTGCGCCACATCAGCTCCCAAGTCAGATAACATTTCGCGGGTACACTTTTTGGGAAACTCAAAAGTTAACTGTTATTCAATTGAAAATAAATTTTCGCCTTATGCAAAGCCAAGCTAAAATATTTTTGTACACGTTTCATGTCTTTTTACAACTATATAGCTTTTATTGTTGTATTTATGCAGAGTTATGTACGCCACATTACACTTCGCTCCCCTATCGCTTGTTACTTAATAAAAATATTCACTGAAAGTATGTAGCATACGTTTTAAGGTTATGTGATACATAATGGCGCGGCGTCACGAATTACCGATCGTTTTTTTATTTATCTTCAGCAACGTTTTATTAAGAGAGAAATGAAAGTATAATTCTGAAGTTTTGGGAAATAATAAAAAATGTATTTAGGCATCAATGTCTGGTGCGTTTCAGTTCTTATTTTGAAAAACAATTATCTTTGAATTTTTTTTCAAAATATAAATGCAAACGTTTCAGATATCGATGCCTTGATATACTCATTATTTCACAAAAGAGCCTAGCAGGATAAGCATGTATATGCTGCCCTCGCAAAGATCTGGTTGAGATTTTTACTATAAGTTGGCATTGATGTAAGGTTAAATTTCCAAAAAAATATCATCTGAAAATAATTTTTAATGGAAGTTATAAGAGTAAAAGGAAAAATCAAAAACAATTTTTTTCTCGAAAACGGCTGAACCGATTTTGGTGAAAAAATATGTTATGGCTTTCAATAGTACATTGTTTAAAACTAATTATGAAATAATTTGGTCAAAAAAACTTCAAAAAAATCTTTTTGAAATATTTTGGAATTTTTTATAGGATGTCCTTGAGACACAACCCTCCATTTTTTGACTAAACATGCTGTGAATACCCTAGAATAACAATTACAATTTTCAAAAAAATCGAAGTGGTAGAACGCAGTTTAAAAAACTAAAAACTACGAGCGCACCCCGTGAAATGCGCGAGCCGCAGCGCTGGGCTATATAGTAGATACGTTTAGCTCACGGCTACTATCGCTCAGTGATCCTGAACACTTTAAATGGACGATGGAATTTTTCAGAAAGATCCTACATGTAAGCCCACTATCCTAAGACCCATAAAAAGTAACCCATAAAAACTACTCTGAACCGATAGTCAACATATCCAACTATAACGTATAGAAAAACTTCTAGGGGTTTTTGGCTCTAAAATGGATGATGGAATGCTACAGGAAAGTCTCAGGAGTAAGCCCAACACGATTAGAGAAGTCTGCAACTTCGTAAAAACTACCCTCAATCGGTAAAGTCACACTACTCAATTTTAACGAATAGAAGAAATCCTAGGATTTTTCTAAGCACTAAAATAATTGATGGCATTCTTCAGAAAGTTCCTACGAGTAAACCCAGCACCATTAAAAAAATCTGCAATCTCCTACCCTCAAATCAGAAAGTAATCTTATTCAACTGTAACTTGGGACATTTATGAAGAACTCCATCATCCGTTTTAGTGCGTAGAAAAATTCTAGGATTTTTTTTATTCATTAAAATTGAAAAGGGTGGCTTTATCAGTTAAGAGTATTCTTTAAGGGGTTGCAGGCTCTTCTAATAGTGGTGGGCTGACGTGTCCGACTTTTCTACAGAATTCCATAATCCATTTTAGTGAGTTAAAAAATCTTAGAATTTTCTCTATAAGTTATAGTTACATAGCGTAACTTTATTGGTTGAGGGTGGCTTTTAGGGGGCGGAAGAATACTCTAAGAGTAGTGAGCTTACTCGCAGAATTTTTCTGTAAACTAGATAACCCAACATTTTTGTGGAAAATGGGGTTTTTGTATAAAAAATTCTTAAAAAATCAAAAACATGTTGTGCTAAAAGGATTTCTTCGAAATTTAGTTTTTAACCCTTTTAGTGTCCACTGTACCAAATATGGCACATAAGGTTACCGAATATTTTATAGAAATAACTTTTACAATTTTAATTTAAAAATTCTTAGAAAATTTGAGAAGCATAAATGCATCTTAAAGAAGGTTTTTCAGGCAAAAATTAATTTGAAAATTTTTTTATTTAGTTGCAAAAATTGAAAAAATGAATTGAATGTATTTTTTAAAAGAAATTTGATATTAATTAAAATTAATATTCATTAAACAATATGTCTTAAAATTATTAAAGTTTATTGATAAAAAATATATAATTTTCTTTTTTTTTATCAGACTTTCAGCGAGAAATTATTTGTCACAGTGCGATACCGCCACAGTAAATCTTGGTTTTCTCAGAACAGAATCATTTTCTTAATAAAATATGTTTTAGTCTCATTCAGCACCCTTATATCTCGGGAGCGAGTTTTTATTTTTGTAAAAAATTCAAACTTCGATTTTTAATTGCTACCCAAACCAGATTCTGAAAACCCGTATTCAGCAACTCAATATCTCGGGAGCAAGTTTTTATTTATTTTTTTTTTGTATACTTAAAATTGCAGATTTCATCGAAATCCGCAGCCGAGGTTGCTCGAATTTTAGATTAATGTCACTTTGATATTGTCAACTTCCACATATATTTCCTCGAAACTGGATAACTTCTTCTGATCAAAGCTTTTGGCGTCAATTTAGAAACAATTCAGCTCGGGAGTGGACTTTTGTTTTATCTTTAAATGGTGATTTCGATTTTACAGAATGTTCTTTCGCTCATCTGAAAAATTCACATTTTGTTGGTTATCTAGTTCTGTACTGCCACCCTTCAGTTAATATAATGGGTTTTAAAAGATTTAAAATGTTTCTTATTTAATATTCTGAACATACAAACATGAACTTCTTTTTAATTTTTATATTATTGTTTATATTATTGAAGAAGTACAAATGGAGGTTTTTCAACTAAGCCCTAGTGATTAATGCTTTTAGGGCGAACATTTCTATATGTTTCTAAAAGTAATATTAGGCTATTTTATATAATGAAATGTCACTGTGAGTTAAACGAGAGCATACGTTTTAAATCTATGTAATATAAATATGTTAAGTTCAACTAATCCCTAGCGATTAAAGTGTAATATTAAAATATATAAAGCCAAATCCATTTCAAATCAAGCAGGCAGTGCAACTTCAAGTCACAGAATCGGTCGTCTATGAAATATGTTGTTTCTCAAAGGAAATAAGAAGACACGTATTTTACCATTTTAAGAAAAAATACATTTTCACGAAATTACGAGTATTTGAATTTTAAGCTTCTTTTTTAAACAAACACAACATTTTTCTTTAAATTTTTATAACTTTAGTCTCAATTAAGATATTTGAGTTTTCTTTCCTGATTATGGTGAGGTTTATTGGCCTCTTTCAAAATCCGCCAGGTTTTTCTGAAAAAATTAAATACGATTTTCTCAAAAAACCCACCTTGTTTATTGCCTAAATTTTGTTGATAAATTGGTACTCATATGATTTAAAAAATAGATAAGTTTCATGCGGGCTAGACTACTTTTGTAAACAGGAGAAGTTTTTTAAAAATAAAATCGAATTTTCGAATTTTTTGTTTGGCCAATATAAAACTCGCTGGATAGTTTCCTTATGTAAACATAAATTTTTAAGAAATATTTGAAAAAATTTTTAAAAATGGGTGTTTCAATATTAACAATCTTATTTTCTAAATTGAATTCTGCAAACATAAAATGGCGATTTCATCGAAAAACCCATCTTTTTTATTTTACCAATATTTTTTAAAAATTTATGTTTACAGCAGGAAACCATCCAGCGAGTTTTATGTTGACCGAACCATTTTTGAGTCCAGGACAATTTCTGTTTTTAGAAAATCATATTTTCGAATTTTTCTCACAAACGATGCAAGATATCATAAAACATTAAGAGATATTTTGCGTAGAACTTTTTTAAAGCATAAAACTTTTTTGTTGATATTTTTCCGTATGTGTCGTCAGTTGTAAGAAAAATTCGATTTCATTAAAAAAAATTCTCCTGTTTACAAAAGTAGTTTAATTTTCTCAGAAAAACCGTCGCCTTTTTGTGAATTTTCAATATTTTTTAAATTTTCCGGCGGATTTTGAAAGCAGCCAATAAACCTCACCATAATTAGGAAAGAAAACTCAAATCTCTTTATTGAGTCTAAAGTTATAAAAGTTTAAAGAAAAATGTTTTTTAAAAAAAAAGAAGCTTAAAATTCAAATACCCTCGAGCCCCGGGAAGGGGCTCGAGAAAGCTGAGCTCGGAGCTCAGCGGAGTTGCGCAAAAACCGTAGCAACAAAGCGCACTAGTCTAAGCGGATAATTCCGTCAGTTTGCTTCAGTTCGTTTTCAGTGTTTTGGTTATGCGTTATATATAATAATTCATAAATAATAACTAAATAAAACTTAAAATTAAAGTAAACGTTAAATTAAACTAATATTTAAAAAATATTTGTGCCAAAAATCAAACAGAAATAGTTCAGACGATCCTGACTTGTTTACGTTTGAGAGGACCCCGGTTTACCCGAAGGCCATTCAGGAGATCCCCGAAACCCCTGGTAAACCAAGGCTCCAGTGTACACTGACCACCGGATTGACGGCACACTGCTCGATGGCACTGTTCACGCTTCACTGATTCTATCTCCCCCCCCCCCCCGAGCGTCCCTTGACTGGCCTACATCGCTCGAGCAGTCAGGGCCACCAGACGTTGTTTACATCACGACTCTCTGCGCATTTACTTTTGTACGTTCAGAGACTATATATGCGGTCCTGAAGACTGCTCGCTCGAATAGGCTCGGATCGATGACACTCTACCCCCGAGCCGTGCCGTCAATCCGGTGGTCAGTGTACTCATAACTTCGTGAAAAAGTATTTTTTCTTAAAACGGTAAAATACGTGTCTTTTTATTTCCTTTGATAAACAACATATTTCATAGACAACCGATTCCGTAACTTGCAGTTGCACTGCCTGCCTCATTTAAAATGGATTCGGTCATAAGCATTTACATTTTGTAAACGAAATGAGATCACAGAGTGTTATTATTATGCGAGATATATTTTACATTTATCGTACTAACATTTCTAGAAAAATAAGTTTTATTTAGTTACTCAGTTTTTTAATCTCTTGGTCAATGACTTTTGCACTTTTTCGTGCATTTTCTAAAAAAATTAAAAAAATTCTCGGTCAATTGCCGGTTTTTGCAGGTCACAAAAAATTCCGGGTTTCCTGGTCCAGCGGCCACCCTGTATTCGTTGAAGTTAAATAGGGCGACTATCGGTTGAGGATTGTTTTAAAGAGGTTACTGATTTTTTTAATGGTGGTCAGCTTACACTGCGGGTCTTTCTGAAGGATTTCAGCATTTTAGTACGTCGAAAAATCGTAGGATTTTTTCTATTCGGTAAAATAAAGTTGGCTGACTTTAACGATTGAGGGCAATTTTTAGACAGTTGCACACCAGCTTTTGGACGAAACACCCAAGAAGTGGGCACGACGAGAAGGCCGCTGTTCCAAACGCACAAGTCCAACGATGCAAAAGAACCACGTACGCCACCCCGCCGCTGTAGACTTGCTGCCAACTCACCGGGACGCCCTGCTGAAGTCGATCTCCGCCAACTGCTAAAAGAGGCAGTACAACCTAAGGCAGTACACCACCCAGGTTAGCGGCAGTTGGCCTTCCACAACCATGTCCAACGATCACCCCGTATAAAATCGCCACCGAGGCTACAACGTCTCCATTGACGCTTTTCCGAGCAGTGACTCCAACCCGAACCCCCATTTACACACCGGAAGTACCTGTTCGAAAACGGCCTCGCATCGTGGAACATATAAGATAACGGGTGAGGATCGTGCCGTAGCCACAGGTAAAAATTCCGGAGCCTGAGTCCCAAGAAGAGTCGCCTGAGAAGGACTACTTCGAATACCCCCCTTGGACACTCTCATCGACGAGCTAGAATCTCAAACTCCTAAGACTCCAAGTTTGAAGGCTCCAAGCCAGAAGACTCCGAGCTCTGAGGTGGTTTTTGACTACATCTTACCAAAAACCCCTCAGACGCTACCCCTCACACCCGGGAAGAACCTCGACCTGAGTCACTCGCATCGTCGCCAGCTATTCACGCCCAAAGTTCCAGAGGTCAACGAGATTCCTGAGGTCATCGAAGTTCCGGACTCACCGGAAATTTCTGAAATTTTCGCTGGAAATTCAATAACAAAAAATTCCAAAAAATTTCCAAAGTTTTTAAACCCGTTGAATGTGTCATGACGCATATATCGTCATAAAGCATGGGATTTATAGGTTATACACAGTCAACGGATTAAAAGTTTTTTTGGATCAATTTTGCTTCCTCATAGAAAAAGTTTTTTAATAGTTACATTTTCGAAAATTTTTAAATTCATTTAATAAAACCTTCACCAGTTGATAGATGTCTAATACAATGTTCTGAACAATTGTCCGAATGTATTTATGTGTGTGTGCGTTAGGGTTGTTCACAAAAAATTTGTTTTTATTTTTCGGCGACCGTATCGCGAAAGTTTGTTCCTTTGGATGAGAAAATACACTCCTAATTTTTTCAGATTTTTAAAAAAATTTTTAGAGGATGCGAGCATCAAATTTACGTAAAAATTATGATTTTCGTAGTTTTCGATTAAAAAAAAATATACATATCAATTTTAGAGAAATATCTTATGAATAAAAATTGAAGCTAAGACAAAGGACAAAACTATCATTTTGTGTCCGATTGAAAAGAAAATTATTTGGCGCCGGTAAAAGGCACAAAATGTAAGATTTCTTACGAACAGACAGATATCAGAGCAAAATTGTACCCTTAAACATTTTTTGCACGAAATGTCAAAATTCTACGACCTTCCCCATACAATGTAGAAAAAATATATAATAGATATGTGATGAAAAATTTAAAACCTGAGCACCAGAAAAATATTTTTTTAAAAATTTTGTTTAACAAGGCTTTTAATGGTTTCTCCATCACTGAAATTTGATAAAATAGCAATGTATATAAATAGGCGGAAGAAAGAATAACTTATGATATATAAAATCATTTTTAAAAATAGTTTCTTATATTCAAAACAAACATAAAGTCGAACAATTTACACTTTTCTTGTGAGGAAAAATGTTATATACTATCATTTATCTATATTTTCTTATATTCGCAACAAATACACGCTGATTTTAACATTTTAACTTTCACTAATTATGCATATTAAGTTGAGTCTAAAATGGGAGGTTTTGGTTGACATAGTATTAGTTTTAAAACTTTTAAAACTAAAACTACTGTAATACTCCCATTGTGGACTCACCCTTATACAATTTTGGAAACCGTAATATCAATAAATGAATTTTATTCTGACAGCATAAATAAAGCATTTGTCAAGTGCATGCTTGTTTTAAGGAAAGGCCAACATTGCACAGTTCATTTAAGTGATGACCATTAAAAACCTTGTTAAAGAAATTTTTTTTGAAGTGAAAACTTCTTTAGGCCCGGTATGGTAGGTCGGTTATTAAGAGACCGGAAGTAGACGAAAAAGTGTAACGACAATGCTGGAAGGGGAATGGTTTCAGTAGGAGAGTGCGAGTGAGTGGGGGAGCATTGGCATGGGTAGCGTTAGCTGCCCCACTCCTCATACACGTGTGGCGGTAGAGTAAGTCGGAGCGTGGATGGGAACGAAATGAGTGAAACGCTCTTCTTATTTCTTGTAGAGCCAATTCTTCTGAGCAATCACGATTGTAGTTACATCTCCATAAATTACTAGTTCCACGATATAACCAGACATGGAATCCCACGCCGACAGCAGCCCTGTCCCCACTCCGATTCCAAATCTCTCCGGCCTTCAAATGTACCACAATAGATGTCTCTACTTGTGAGAAACACTAACTAGGAGTTGAATTCAAAATTCAAATGAATTACAATTCCAATGAAAATAAAATGTGTAGCCTCCAGACCATAACTAATCCACTAAATTCGCAAACTGCTTCCACTATGTATTCCATAAAATGCGGGATGAATTCGACTTCCTTATAAAGTTTCCGCTCTCCACTTCAAGTGTACCGCAGTAGATATCTCTAAATTACAATAAAAAAAAGAGATTTTGGCATCCAGCCCATAACTAATCCACTAAATTCGCAAACTGCTTCCACTATGTATTTCCATGAAATGCGGGATGAATTCGACTTCCTTATAAAGTTCCCGTAAAAACTTGTTGTGGCCTCCAGAACATATCCAATCCACCAATTATTGATGAAAACAAGGTCACTCAAAGTCAGGTTACGTGTTGACCAGGCATCAATACTCCGAAAACAAACATTCGGGCCTCACAGAGACGATGAAGACAATAACACATGAGTCAAAGGCTAAACACACGAACGAGTCAGGCAAGGTTAAAATGTCACCTTTCAGAGTCAGGCGAGAGCTGGTCACCATAAGCTTGAGGCACGTGCAAAGGCGGAAAAAGGTTCTCACACATAAAAAGTACATAATTCCATCAAAGTCCGTGGGCTATAAATTAGTACAATTATAGACAATTCAGCGTTCGTCAAGGATTGTGTAGCCGGAATATACAAACAAGTCGGTGCACAGTGAAGTCACGTGAAAACCGAATAAAAGGAAAAAGTCTTAGCTTTAAACCATCAAGCACCTAGCAAAACATTAAAATCCAGCGTCGGTACCATGAATACCATAAATTAACAAGCCTCACAGAATAATAACACTAAACACTTGAAACCGCTCCCCACATATTCAAAAACAAGACATCTTAACATAAAACCCATCAACACAAGGAGATACTTCACACACAACCGCTCTGTACAACCGCTCGTAGTCAACCGAGTGAAACGCTGGGAAGGGAATTTCCCTCAGATTACTCGGTGTACGCGCCGCCTCGTGGGTAAATGTAGAATTGTGAAAGGAGTGGCGACGCTTCAGTTGGCGGGCTACCATGGAAGCAGCGAAATTACAGTGTGACCGCGCAGGGTTAAATTTGTTTAAGCGTCTCGTCAGTAAATGGGTATCCGGGTATCGCTTATACCCGGGTACCCGGTTACCGGCAGGACGGTTAATCTAGCTACGATGTGTAGTTCACGAGATATCCTCGAAAAACCGATTTTAAACAAAATAAAAAGGCAAATCTAACTTCATTAGAATGTCCATTTTGCCTCATTCCCCTATACTAGGTACTTACTGATAATCATGGGGACTTACGTATTCGCAGGATAATCATGCCAAAGACAAGTACTGAACGTGTTCAAGCATTTCGACAGACATAGCGAGCCGAAAATGAAAAAAAAAAAATAAATAAAAAAATAAATAAAAAAATATGCGTGGAAACCACGCGCGTCAGCAGTAAAAGCTTCAGCAACGACGGAACAATGCCAACTTTACACAACTAGTTTATTGATAATAACGACATCCATTACACATAAAACATACAGTTCCAATAAAATGTCCATTCTCCTTGAGGAAGGAACACATACACTGCTCTACCGCTTTATTTACCCCCGGTATACGAGTTCCAGGAATTTTCGCCGATGCACAGTGGCCGATTTCCCGAAAAAGCTGGCCAAAAGTCGAAAAAAAATTTTTTTCGTTCCGTTCAAGCTACCATCCATAATTATAAAGAAGTGTTTTCTACACAGTTTGGCAAAATAACAGTAATGTACTGGAAAGGCATTCAGCATTAGAGCAAGTCAAAGTGACTCTCTTGGACGCATCATCTGTTACGCTACTTAAACCTGGATTTGTACTACGTCGTTTTGAAAGTGATAACAGCTTCTCTAGTGACTGTTTTCAGATCGCGTTCAGTAACGGGTGTTTCTGAAGGTATAGACAGTATATTATGTTGTTTTTTTACCTACTAAAGTTTCGCTGTGTAAAAACTTTTTTTAAACACAGTCATGCACCTCAAGTTTTTTCGTGTTGACATTTTATAAAAATCCATAAAAATAGTTAGAAGTTCCGCAGAGTTCCACGATAAGATCATTTTTATTATGTAAAAGAAAGTATTTTCTTTCATTTTACGATAAAAGCAGCTGCGATAATTTGCGATATTTCATGAAACATCATTTTAAATCTTGCGGACTGAAGCTGGCCGGTGCGCTAGCTAGCCGCACTCACTGCAGCGAGTGCGATTTCCCGGGAAAGCTGGACAACTATC
>JBAGKK010528069.1:0-31739 GCA_037177015.1 Euceroptres primus
AAATTTTGGAACAGCCTAATGTAGCATACATAACATAACATGTTGCATGCAACGAAATAATTTTCAACTTTTGGTACCCCAGGGTTTACTCTGACTAAACCGCTCGGCGTCTAAACGTCCAGCGCCTAAAAGACCTGGCGTCTAAACGTCCTGGCGCCTAAACGTCCGGCGCCTAAACGTCCAGCGTCTAAACGTCCTGGCGCCTAAACGGCGGCGTCCAAACGGCAGCGTCCAAACGGCGGCGTCCAAACGTCCCGTACCCATGTTTTAGAACTAGGAAAATATGTTGATAACAACTACTATCTGAACACAAATTAATCTCTTCTTTTTTCTCTTCCCATTTTTATATAATAAGAAATAAGTTCTGTGTATAACGTTCAACGCCAACTATTAAGCCAAAAATGTTTTGAACTATTGGCTACCCTGTTCCTATATGGTAACATTACAGACTGCAGAATAAAATAAAAAAGAATTAGTTATCTATAGAAGATTTCTGAATTAACATTTGGGTAGGTTGCGAGGTGATCATTAAAAGAGACTTTTATCACACTGTAAAAAATCCGTTCTAAATGTATCTTTATGTCTACTGATTCACGTGGTAATATTATACTTTTAGTGTAAAATTCCAACGTTAATCACTGCAATTTTACACTAAAAGTGTAATATTACCACGTGAATCAGTGGACATAAAGATACATTGACAACGGATTTTTTACAGTGCACTAAACGTGAAAACAAGTCTCAACTGTATCAGAAGAGATTTTTCACTAAACGAGAAAACTGATCTCAACTGTATAACTTAATATTAACCCATTAATCTCGCAACCTAACCAAATGGTAATTCAGAAATCTTCTAAATAATAAACTTGGAAATCAAGAACATCTAGCATATATTGCGTACACTGTAAAAAAAGTATGTCTCGATCACTCTAGTAGCTTAGTGGTAACCGACCGGAAATTGGGAGACCTGGGTTCGATTCCTTCGAAATGAATGCTGTTAGAACAAGCTCTAAAAATCTCACCGCCTCCACCTCGACGAGTTTTTGACTAAACTGATCCATTTTTTCTGTGAGAAGTACCATCCAATAGGACCAAACTTTGTGCAAGTTTGAGACTGCAGGCTCAAATTTTGAATGAATATTCATGATTCATACACGATTAGAGGAAAAATATTGAGAACCCGAACAACATTGTATGTGCAGAAAATAACAATGCCACATCATCCGTTGCTAAGGATTTTTATTGAGTGCCATGGCGGGATGAAGAGGGTATAGGGTAGGGTGGGCCGAAATAATTTTTTTTGAAAGGCCTCAGGTCTTAAAAGTTCCTACTAGACGCTAGTAATTTACAGGGCAAATTAGAGATTTAAAAAAAAATAGTTATCTGTGCCTCAGCGACTATACTGCCATCCAAACTAAAAATATAGGTAAGTGACATTGTCGCTTAGGTCGACTTTTCAATTGCTAGGTTTAAGAGAATAACCCTAAACCACAAAGTCACTTACCTTTTTACTTTGGATGGCAGTATAAAGCTTAAAAAATGAAACAACGTGATTATTTACACTCTTGTAAAACTATTTAATATATTTAACAACCTTTAGCTTCCAAATAAGTGAGTCGCTTAATGTAGAATGTATTTTGTACAAATACTAAACGAATTTCAAAAGAAAAATTCAAAGTTATCAAAAAAAAAGAAAGTAAAAAGTAGTGGAAAGTGCATTCTGTCACTTTAAGTCCATGTTACGCCTAAAAAAACGTGATAATAAAAGTTTTTTTATTGTTAGATTAAAATATTATATCTGTTAAATAAAAACCTATATTGAAGCAGAAATTCGGTTGCATAACGAAGACGTAAAAAATTTTCCTCAACTGAGAAATTTTACGTCGCCAATAAATCACTTGTTTTATATGTTTTCGTTTTCTTATAACACTGTTTATGATTACCCATTATGATTTTTGATAAATAATTACGAGCTGATTCAAAGAGAGGAAAAACCACATATTTTTAATAAAATCTTTTAAAAGCAAACGTTTTTTCAATCAAACAAATTATTTACATTCGGTGAATACTTATGTATGCGTTTTCGACGATTTAAAGAATATTTTCATTGTTTGCACTTCAATAAAAAATAATAATTTAATATTTCCCATTTTTCCCCCATATTTATTAACGCACTGATTCGTTTAAAAAAATCAAAATTCGTTTCACTTACGTTTGTCGGGAATTGAATGTCGAATATTTTTTAAGAAAATTGAAATCGGGTAAAAAATGTAACCTCTGATCGAATTTAACTGCAAAAGTCCATTTCTGGACCACTGTGCGACAGGCCCATGGGTATGCACCATCGTACAGTGTCGGGTGCATGGGCCGGGTGACCCTTAAAGTTCGGCTATTCCTGACTAAAGACCGTCCTCGGTCGGTTATTTATTTATTATTTTTTTCCCTAATTTCACATTGATTATGACAGCGATCGACGAAATCGAGAGAGGAAACACAAACAACTGTAATTAGGCATAAATACAGACTATGTATGTCTTAAATACTAGAGTGATAAAATCGGTTTCCTCGTCTTCTGATGGTACGTTAGAGGTTTTGGTTCTTTTTCGCGACATTCTCATCTTTACCGGTTCCCGAACGCCTTGACATGCTTTTTACGACATTTGGAAGCCGCCAATGTCTGCTACAAAATACCGATCGTTTCTCAGTGTTTTCATGATCTGATCTGGACCTTTAAACACTGGGATGAGCTTGCGAGGAACATCTGGTGTACTATCAAAATTTCTAATCACCTATTTTATATACCTGCATGGATCCACCCCGAACTGTAATCTACTGGGTTTTTCACCGGTTGATTTGTTTATCGTGTTGTTAATCGCATGATCAACCTCGTTCAGACCCTTGTGCCACTGAGTATTTGTTTCTTTTAGTTTACCTAACATCGGTTTTAACACTCGATTAGTGTATTCAGCTTGCCTGTTGGCCTGAAGAGATGTAACCGCAATTTTTACATGGCGTATATCGTTTTCTTTGACCAAGTTTGTGAATTCTGCAGATGTGAATGCGCTGCCTCGATTGGACACAATTGTTTTAGATTTACCATAGTACTAAAAGTACAGTCGGACCTGGATCAATTGAACCTGGTTCATTTAAAGTTCCCCTCATTAGGCCTAATCGTTTTTCCCTACTCTCATGCGAATGCGGAGAAGGCGCTTACGCAGATAGTTCACACTCACTCATGTATACATACGTGTATGCGCAAAAGCCTACTGCGCCAACCGACGCAATCAATGTGTACTTTTTCAAACGGCAAGGCAGTTCTGAGTTCAGAATGCAACTTATGTTCGACTTTACCACACGGAGGAGAAAAGGCAATGCATTTTAAACAATTTCTGCCTTGAGCGGTTGCCTTTTCTTTGAGATTTGGGAACCAATGACTTCGTAGAATATTATCGCAAATTTTTCCGACGCCTACATGTCCCATTTCGTTGTGATAAGTAAACATAATTCTTGGCTCCATATCGGAAGGTACATAGAACAGCAAATCGTCGATTCTTTTTCGATACGTTATACAATTTCTAAGATTAAACAGTTTGTGTTCCTTGTTTTCCAAACCATCTCGCAAAATTTTAATATTGGGGTTTTGATGCTGACATAGCGCTAAGTTTCTTTCGAAAGAACTATCTTCGACCACTAAGATGCTATAAGATGCTATGGATACGGCTTAGTGCGTCGACATGCGCCATTTTTTGTTCATTCTCTATGCTTTATAGTATTATCCAAGTTTTGTAATTCTATTTGCCACCGTTCAATGCGTGGGTTAATGTACCTTTTCTTCAACGCAAGAGTGAGTGCATGAGTGACTGTTTTAAATTTGATACCATAGAAGTAAATTCTTAATCTCTTAAGTGCATAAATAATCGTGTCTTCAATTCAAAATACTTAACAAGTTTTAATTCCGTTTTGCCGAATGCAAAAGGTCACGCAATAAATCATATAACGGTTTAGCCATTAACGAGAAACTTTCGATAAACTTCCGAAAGTGGGAAACCGGAAGTGAGAAACCCTCGCAGCTCTCTTACGTTTTTAGGTACCAGATAGTTTAGTACTGCGTCGATTCCAGCTTTTGAAGGTTGGATGCCTTTTTCAGATATGAAATAGCCAAGACATTTTATTCCCGTGAATAAAAACTTACACTTATCGATTCCTATCTCTAGTCGATTGTCAACCATCGCTTTGAAAACCTCGGTCAACACCTGTTTGTGGTATTCGAGCGTTACAGTGGCTACTAAGAAGTAGTCTATATAGGCTATGGCGTCGCCTTTCTCCATTGGTTCTTTAAGAACCTCGTTAACGAATCGTTGTTGATTTGAGGAAGCCCTCTTTATCCCGAATGGTGTAACGGTATACTCGTAGTTGCTTTCAGTGGTTGGGATATGATATGACTTGACATGACATGATATGATGAAACTCGTCGTTTAAGTCGATCAGAATAAAATATTTTTTCCTTCTAACATTTCTAGTTGCTCTTCTATAATCGGAAGACGATAGTTATCGCGAACTACATATAGTCCAGTACATTTAGTAATCGACCCAAAAGTTTTGGGTAGATTTTTTCTTTTTGTGCTCGTTCGAAAGGGGCTTCAATGGACACCTTAATCCCAGATTTGCGCATTGTCCAAGTTGCCCCTTTCGCCGCCATATTGGATAAGATTTTTTTTTTGATCGCTCAAGTCTCACGTTCTAATTATCGCACAGTGATCGGATCATGACCGTTCGATTCGTCACGATTTGCTCTTTAATTAAGTTCGTGTAATATTTTGCTCTCTGATTCACTAGAAAAAAATTATAAGCGTCCGAAGCTGAAAGTTCTCCGCCTAAAGTACTTTTGCTCGGCTTTTCCGATCGTAGATCTTTTCCAGTGCATCTGAGACCTTACACACACGTAATGACATTTGAAGTAGACTCAATTTCACGCATTTTGAAAAGAAATTGATCTAGACTCGTTAATTCCTCGCCCTATTGTGAATAACGACACATTTTTATAATATGCCCTAATTATGCCCGTTTTTTTTATTTTGAGATATTGAAGGTACATTGTAAAGGGTTTTTTTGGGTAATAAATAACGACTCGCGTTATTTCCGTCTAAGATGTTTTTATTTTTCCACACCACCTCCGAGGTAGAGTTAGCGGCGCGTTTTTTTTATTATGGTTTCCCCAAAAGGCCTAATTCACAATTTTTTCGATCTTAGAATTTTTTCATTCCTTTTTATTTGCCTTCAGATTTTTAGTCGATTTGCTCTTAATTTTTGTTGTCTATGTTATTGTCGTTGCCGTCGTCGTCGTTTCATGTTGGGGTCATTTCTCTTGCCTTTCTTTTCGTGGATGTACTCGCTCTGGGATACAGGCACCATTGTGGGAAGGTCGTAGTAATCCTCTTCATCGTCTTCATCCGAGTCTTCTGCTTCTTTGATAACGTTCGTACAGGTTTCACCACAGCAAATCTTACACAGGATTAAACATTTTATTTCGGGGGCGAGAATTGTATCTCTTCAAGTAGACACTAACTTTAACTTTCAAATAACTTCACATCTTTTCTGCTCCTTAAATAAATTATTAAATAGTAACCAAGAAAATAAATTAACATTAAATTAAAAGAAACAAGACTATGCTTTATAGATTTTTCATCAACTCAGAAATTTTAAGTTTTATTTGCGACAAATTCAAGATTCGGAAGTTTTAAAAAGCTCCATGCTAAATATTAATCTACGAATTTAAGAACCGGAAGTTTTAAAAAGATCAATGCTAAATTTTATTTTTAAAAATAGCGATTATTAATTAAAGTTTGAAAGATTCAAATATGTATCAAAATATTAAAATTAAAAAAGATACATGTTAAATGGCAAATTTTTAAAAGCACGAAAGTGGAAGAAATATTAGTGCGCGATAATCGGCGCATAGCCTAGTTTCGCCGTTACTTTTAATTCGTAAGCACAACAGGTGACGCGTACTCAGAATTGCCTGGTCGGATTCGATTTGCTTTCATCAATTTATTTATTTTTTTTTGCAAGTCGATTTTTTCCGCACATGAGAGTCTACGAGGAGAAAAATAGAACGGCTGGTGTTCCTTTAAAGTAATTTTTAATTCCGCATTTGCTTACGGTTTTATAGGACGTTCTGACAAAATGTACCCTCTTGCAAACATTTTCTTTAATTCTTCGCGCTTCTCAAAAGAAATTTTCGGATTAATTTTTATATCATAAGCTAAACCATCCCCTTCGCGACCTATCTCGATATTCATAATGTCTCTTATCTGTTCAATTAGGTTAATTTCCTTTGCGTTATCACCTACATTTTTAATTTCTTGTTTTAATTTAAATCCGAACTGTCACAATACATCATGACCTAACATAGCGAGACAACCTTCGACAACAAATAATTGTAAATTATCTTTCGCTAAACTGGATATGTGAACTGTTATATTAATCTTTTCGGCGATATTTGAATTCGACTTAGCATTCGTTTGGATCGCGTCGTTTGGTACCCATTTTCCTTTTATGAAACTAATTGGGCTACCTGTATCGAGCAAAGTTTGAAGTTCAAAAGAAAACTGTTCATTATCTTACTCGAGATCATACATTAAATTTTTACGATTCTCATCGTGGTCGACATAAACCTCTTCTACGTTGGTGACCTGCTTTTCGATTTGTTTCTTCTGTTTAGTACAATCTCGTGACCAGTGTCCTGTTTCTCAACATTTATAGCAGAGATTCCCTATCTTCTCGTTCATTAGTTTTTCCTCCTTTGCCTTGGCACAGTCTCTCGCTATGTGCTCCAATCCTTGACAGTTGTAACAGAGTATGGATTCTCGATCGCTTCCGGTTGCTGGCTTCGTATTTTTGGCATCTGACGTCGTCGAAGCTTTAGTCACTCTTCCTTTGGTAAGAGTTTCTTTGTCTCAAAAAAATCTTTTCGAAAGCGTTTTGCAAGGTTTCAGTATCCTGAAATCGCTGCAGTCTTGTTTGGTCTCTCAATAAGAAATCAGGGATGCCCTTCGCAAAGTAATCGACGATTTCATCATTGTGGACTGGTATCCGAATCACCAGAATTATTTTGTCATGCGCGTATTCGTTAAATGTTTCACCCCGTTTCCACATGCAATCTTCTAGTTGTTTTCTCAAGTTTATCTTTCGAGGCTTATGGTCAAACATAGACTTCATGTCGGCCAGGAGTTGCTCAGATGTCTTTTCAAGATACTCAGGTTTCGAATGAAACCACTTGTAACGGTTTCCTATCGCCAGGGATAAATTACGAAATATTAAATGCTCTATTTTAATTCAAATCTTTTCAATTAATAATCACTGGTTATTTTAACCTGGGTTTTATTGGATGATTCAATTTATTTCAATCATATTTAATTTTTTAAATCCAAAAGCTGTAGCTTTGAATGCGAATTGTTGGAATTTCGTCCAACAATTATTTGCTCTTTAAGCCAATTTATTATTTCCTTATCACGATATACTGCGTACCATTATTTACTTTGTTCTCAGTCGTGTTAGGAAGTGAAGTTGGTGAAGGTCCTGTGATTGAAATTCTGTGAAGATCGATTAATTAATTGAAAATTAGTTTCACGGTCTAATATCGGGTTTTCTAATCCCTGCGCTAGCTTCCTGACGTGATCAACACAGCGAGGTATTAGTTGCTAAATATTTTCTATCTGAAAGGTATGGATCGTGAGACTATTGGCAGATGAGGTGCAATATTTGTGCTCCACTTAATCTCTCGACTACCATAGAATTCCTATTCTAACCAGCACTATAAATTCACAATTCTTCAAAATCTTTTTTGTTCTGGTAGTGAATTTAATTCTTGAATTTTAGCTCAGCTGTGTGTTACTTCTGTTCTTCACGAGCGACCAATACACAAGATTAGCTGCGGCCTCGTAACCGATTATTACGACTCACATACATGAGTATCTTGATAATCGCTGGTTACTTAAGCTTCAGTTGGCGTGTATTATTCGTGGGATTAAACAACCCGCGTTACTAGAGATCAAATTCTGGCAATCCGTCCAAGTGAGCTCCAAACGTATGAGTTGAAAATTCGGATTAGATTCAAAATTTGCCTCCAAAACTCAGTCTACATTCACGCACTCAGAATTTTCTTTAGAAATCGGCCATCTCGATTGCTTATCCCAATGAGCTCCCAATGTATGGGTTGAAGATACGGAGTCAACTTAAAGGCCGATCCTTCTTTTCTGTTAGCGATTGAAAATAACAAACAGTGTAGTTTCTTGACGTTCAGTATGCTTTGGAATTTGAAAATCGTGGTTTTCGATTTTCAAAATAAAATGCAAGTTGCTAAATCTGTGATATTTGGCAACTTCTACGACCCTAATTTTTCCTGATGAGAGGACTGGGAGACAAAGGCTTTCCAAAATGCTCAAGAATGGAGAGCAGCGGAAGTTAGGTGCCCCTTCTTGCGCCAAACTTCATGAGCTATTGGATCGCTTCTCTTAAATAGAAAAATACGCTTCTGACCTCGTAAAGAGGATCAAAACGTAAGAAGCCGATACCTGATAGCGAGCCGCTTTTATACTTTAGGGCCTCTGGCCTCGCCACTACTGGTCCCCGGTATTTCCGGCGCATGGCGTTTCTCGATTCGGACGGTCTTCGATCTGCTTTCCTAATCGGGTGGATTTTTCTCCTACTCTTTGATCGATTTTCCACACGCTTTTTTCTTGCGGCCGTGAATCTTTGGCGCCTTTTTTCGCCCCCCTAATTCTATTGGTCGGATCTCTTTAAATTTTTGGTGCTATTTTCTCCCGCCAAATATTTATTCTCCCGCGCATTTATTTATTGCCTACGTCTGGAATATTCTAGAACCCTCTCTCTCCTCTCCTGTCCCATCTCTCGCCCCTCTCTCTCTCTCTCTCTCTCTCATAGAAGGAGGTCTCTCTCTCTCTCTCGACGCAACGACGCAGTTTCTGTTTCGTCATCTTCTGAATTGTCATCTTCTGAAATTAACGTTCAGTTTCTTTCAAGATCTGTTTCATCGAGTCTCGCTATCAATTCAGCCTTCGATCCGACGACACTTAGTTGCCTTTCCCGGAACCTTTCCTTCTGCTCAAGGACTCTTCAGAGATTAGAACACACCAGAATCCGAGTCCTTGTTTCGAATTTCGAAATACACGACGAATCGTCTCTCTGTGGTCTCGCTTCTCGAATGTTCTCGTCGGTGAGATCTTTTTTTCGCAAAGAAATTTTACAGTTTATTTTACGAAATTTACACACGAGTCTTATCCCAATTCTGAAAACTGTAAGGGACATGATAGTTAAACGAACAAAGACATAAGTCTATTTGAAATGAATATACACTGCTCTCCTGCTTTAGGGCGGGTTTTGGGGATGGCCTGAATGGCCTTCGCGAAAACCGGGGATCTTTATTTCTGTTTCATTTTTGACACGAGTGAAAAATATTTTTTAAATATGTTTAATTTAATGTTTAATTTAATTTCAAGTTTTATTTAGTTATTATTTATTAATTATAATATATAACGCATGGCCAAAACACTGAAAACGAACTGAAACGAACTGACGATAGGGTACTATCGTCAGGGTACTATCCGCTTTGTGGCTACGGTATTTGCGAAAATCCGCTGAGCTCCTAGCTCAGCTCTCTTAGAGATAAATAACTAATGTAGGGAATAGGTTTCAGATGTATATTAACCGGCCTACAATCCACTGTATTAGGTGTGGTGAGAAAGCCCAGACAGGAATTACAACAAACAATTAACTTTATTAATATAAGCAGTACATTGCGCGTACTGAGAGACGTCTGTATCTGAACGAAGATGGCTACTGAATGCTGAACGCTCAGACTGTGTATGGTATGTACGGTCTAAAGTGGAAACTCACTCGCGACTCCGACTACATAACATAGAGAGTAAACTCGATGGCGACTTCGGTCGCTGCAAGGTTACGTTACATTCGAGCTAGTCCCCACAGTACTCCCCCCCCGAATGACGATGTCGATCGAAATGGAAAAAGCTAGTGTGGAATTGATATAACATATATATAAACTCTATATCTGCGTAGATCTTCGGTTTAAAATTTGGAACTGCATTAACATACGTTAAAAGTAAAATTATTATTCTTTTTTAACATTGCGCTGAAAATGCGATCGCAGGTCACGAGATAATGTTCGTGGTTCACGCTTGATAACAATTTTAAGTAAGTGTGGCACGATTGCAAACGTTGCTTAATCTATGTTTTGCTGAACACATGTGCTAAACGTATATGAAAGAGAAAAGAAACGTAAATCCTTAAAATTTATATGCTTTGCGTAACGCAAATAGACTCTGAATAAAGTGCACAGTTATGCAATAATAATACATCCTCTATGCAAAGTCTTAATGTCTAGAGAGTTGACTAGAAACTATTCCTGAAAATTTGGAAAGTACTAATTCTAGCACATTACTACGCAGCGAAAGGTACTTTCTTTTTACGTGCGTATGTTTTCATTGATGGAATCACGTTCGTTAACGTATCTGAGGTAGTAGGAACTACATTTATCGCAGTCTTTGCTGTATGAGGAACTACATTTGTCGCAATCTTTTCGTTTACATTAGTCATCGCGGGATTAACAATGTCATCCCGAAGGAAATACGCAGGCTTTAAATTTTCTACAGATACTTGACGTGGCAATCCATTAACATCGATTTCAAAAACGCGATCAGAAGTTCGATTGATGACTTTATGTGGGCCGGTGTACGGACGTTCGAGTGGTTTTTCACCTGTTTCTACTCGAAGAAAAACGTGTGAGCATGAATTAAAATCCTTATGTAAAAATGCTCGTTTCTTACCGTGATGTCCGACCGGTACTGATTTGATCGATCCCATATGCACGCGAAATTCTTCTAAGAACATTGGCGGATTTGGAGTGAAATCGTCTGGAAGGACGAACTCCCCGGGAATACGTAAGGCCGTACTATAAAGAAATTTCGCGGGAGACGAGCCGACATCCATGACGTTTGATCTGAGCCCGAGTAAAATGGTTGATAATGATCGCGACTAATCAAGGTTTGCGTGACACATGATCGCGGCTTTGCGGCAACAGTGCCAACGCCTAATCTTACCATTTGACGAGGGGTGGTAGGCCGTTGTTCGGATTCTTTGGCAACCTGTAAGCTGAAGTAACGCCTTAAAGAGCTGCGACTCGAACTGACTACCTTGGTCAGTTGTTAGTGTTTCGGGAGCTCCGTAGCGAGGGACTCAATGGTCTACGAAAGCTCGACACACTGTCAAGGCCTCGATATCTTTAAGATTCACAGCCTCAGGCCATCCCGAAAAGCGGTCTATCATGGTCAAGTAGTATCTGAATCCGTTACGCGCTACTTTTGATAGTTGGCAATCGGGACATGCCTCACCATTTGGTGATATCACGATGCATTTAAGGCCAAATATAACGCTTGCAAATGACTCTATCCTTGACTTTGGCACCTGGGTGAGCTGGATTGTGGAAGAGCTTGAATACATTTTCTCTAAGAGATGCGGGAATATATGGACTGAGTGTTTCGCTAGTCAAGTCGCAGTACAGAGAAGTGTGACCAGAATCCCAATTGATTTTCCGGAAGTTCATTGAGCAATCCGGGGAATCGACGAGACTTTTCAAATCTTGGGCGTTCTTTTGGGCTTCAGCGAGTTCACTCAGACTCCATTCAGTGGGTAGGTGTATCGCCACCACACGAGAAAGAGAGTCGGCCACAACGTTATCAACACCAGGAAGATGTTCGATTTGTATTGTGAATTGAGATATGAACGTTAGCTGTCCTTGTTGACGGGGAAAAGCTTTTTCTGAGCGCTGCACAAAAGCGTATATTAGAGATATATGAACGGTGACCACCTTGAAGTTCTGACCTTCAAGAAAATGTCTAAAATACTTTATTGACTCAAAAACTGCGGTGAGTTCGCGGTCGTAGGCACTGTAGTCGCGTTGTGCAGGTGTGAATTTTCTCGATAAAAAAGCTAATGGCTTCCAAGCATAAGAAATTCTTTGCTCGAGGGAAGCTCCCATACCGGTGTCCGATGCGTCGGTAACGAGACGTGTCTCGGCATCGATGACAGGGTGTGAAAGAAGATTTGCGTTGACGAAATCCTGCTTGATATTGTTAAACGCTTCTTCAGCCTCATGTGTCCAGGTTATTTCTCTCTTGTCGTTTCTACGCGATGCGCCAAGATAACAATGTAAGGGTGTCTGAACATCGGCAGCATACTGTAAGCTACGCCGGTAAAAGTTTGCTAAGCCAAGGAATCTGCGGAGTTCCACAACCCTGCGTGGTTTTGGAAACTGTGCAATGGCTTGCATCTTCTCAGGAGTTGGTTTAAAACCGTCTTGACTGATCAGGTCATCTAGAAACTCTAGCTCTGACTTGCCGAATTGGCACTTGTTAACATTGAGACGAAGAGAGGTATCCTTGCGGCGTTGGAAGACAATTTTCAGGTATTCTGCGTGCTCCTCATGGCTTAAGGATACGATAAGGATATCATCAATATATGCATACACGAAATTGAGATCTCCCAAAGTTTGGAAAAAATACCGCTGGAACGATTGACCGGCGTTTCTAAGGCGAAGGTCGTTACGTTGAATTCGAATAAGCCAAATGGTGCTATTACGGCTGTCTTAAGAACTGGAGCGATTGTTATCTGATGATATGCCATTGCGAGATCGAGCTTAGAAAACACCGATTTTCCATGCAACTGAGCCGAGAAATCATGGATATGCAGAACTGGATATTTATCCGGGATTATCACGGCGTTAAGGCGACGATAATCGCCGCAGATTCTCCATTCGCCATATTCTTTTCGAGTCATATGGATAGACGATGCCTAGCGACTGCTGGATGGACGGCAGATACCATCTTTAACTATTTGCGCGAATTTACTTTTTGCAATTGCCAATTTATCCGGAGGAAAACGTCTAGCGCGCTCCGAGATAGGAGGACCTGTTGTAAGGATGTGGTGTTGCACATCGCATGCCACGGTCTCGGGAGTCTGAGAGACTCTTTTATTTCCGGAAATTCAGCCAAGATGTTCACGTAGGGTTGGGAACGATCTAGTGCACTCACCCCAAAAATGCTCGCGTTTTTCAGAAAACCAGCGGTGCTGAGACCGTTGGTAGTGTCCACTAGACGAGAATAGTGAAGGAATCAAACAAGACGATAATTTGTTAGAAAGTCGTCTCTAATGATTGGATAAGGGATCTCAGCTACGCAAAAGTTCCACGGAAAATCATGACGAAGACTAATGTCAGGCGAAATTCGCTTTTCGCCGTACGTTGAAATACGCGTGTCATTTGCTGCGAATAAAATACAGTCGTTGGGTTGTTTTTCGATTTTCTTATCAACCGGCAATAAAGAAAGATCGGTACCTGTATCAATCAGAAAGACAAGACCGGAGTGACGGTCGCGAATGTGGAGACGTTTGGAAATTGTTTTGACTAAACCGACGGTCTCCATGCAGGAAGGCCGCTCTAGTTTTTCGAATTCGATTTCTGAACCCAAAAGCACGGATTTCGCAGCATCTGGCCTAATTGCCAAATCTCTTGTGATAGAAGCAGAGCCTTGTTCCCTGTCTGCTGTGAGATCGTCTGTGGTTGTTCCGGTTCTGCGAATCTGAACGCGATGGGTTTCGTGACCGATTGGGTTGCAAGTTTGAGATTCGACTTTTTAATTGTTTGATTTCTTTAATTAGACAGTCAACTTTGGCTTCGGGGATTTCCGGAAGGGTTTCTTTAAAGACCGCGGAGGAGTTGAATCTGCACATGGGCGGAGTTGGAACGGCCGCCACGATCTTGTCTACCAAAACAGCCAAAGTTTGCAAATCGGACTTTTCGTTGCCCGCAAGAATAGCTGTTACGCGTTTAGGAAGATCGTCCATGAAAATGGTTTTAATGACCTCGTCGGTGCAACCTCCGTCGTTGTAACCGCGCAATTGGTTCAAGAGAACGGAAGGTTATCCTTCGTAAGACACTTCGCCTTTAAGAAGACGGCGAAGGCGAATTTCAGCAGACTCCGCGAATCCCGACACAATTCGATTTTTTATCAGCGTATAAATATTCTCGGGAGTTTGATCAGCCGTAAGGATGTCCTTGATATGCATGATAACGTCACCCTCGAGGTGTATGTTTAAGCAGTCAGCCTTTGTGGCTTCGTCTGTGATTCGCACGCGTCTTAAAGATGCTTCTACTTTCGTGAACCATAAAGACGGCTCCTGGCGAAAAAATAGTCGAATTTTTGGGACTCGGTAGGAATCAACGCGCTCTCCCTGATTGTTTTCCGCACCAAGATCCATGTAACTCGGGTCTGAGTTAAATGAAAAAATAAATAAATCGCTACAAACGCGACCGCGCAAAAAAGTAACGAGGATATCATAAACACTGAACCGTGAGAACCTCAAAGCGAGCGTACGTACATTAGCTGTCAATATCTTTGTCTAATCTAAATATTTTTGCTTTGGAACATGTTTTAATACTGGGCAACAAAAAGTAATAAACGCTTAAGTTGCGACGAACAATACGCGAAATGATACTGACCGAAAGAAAAAAAAATGCACACTTAGCGAGTATTCGTAGGTTTGACATGTTAGGTTACACCATTGGTATTTAGCTAACCGCGTGACTAATCGTATTTTACGGCAGTAAATATTGAATTTTAATTTAATTAGTAGCGATAATTAGCACTGAAAACGTTAAATAATCCGCAAGGCCATTCAAGTGCTGGGTAAGGCAAACAGCATTTGAGAAACAAGTTCAAATGATACGACTTTCAGAATATCGTCGTTAACTCGCGGTGACAGATTCTTAATATCGAAAAAGAAATTTTCATCTAGAAAAGGGAAGAAAAAATCACAACATTTTTGTAATGCGCACATCTAAGAAAACCGATAACAGATAATTTAAGCTTCCGCTTAACAAAATATAAATACAGAAAATCTTTAAAAGATAACTACAGAAAATACCTTGAGAAAGTTTTTTAAAGATACAAAAATTACTGGAGTTGAAGTTCTCAGGAGAAGTTGCAGCAAGTCAAGCCTTCGGTTAAATGCACGTACCAGCAGGAAAATGGCGGCGCCATTGCCGCACAAAGGAATCCAAAGCCAAAATTGTTTCCAAGTGGATATCGTCCAGAAATATGCCCATCAGCAGGATATAATTGTTTAGTTTTTAGATTGAACCTCCAAGTTGGTAGCCATCACAATATTTCTACAAAATAGTAGTCAGGAAAGTCCAAAATTTGACCCAAGTTAACCTGACGCCACACCACGTTTTGACGCCATCACGTCGGGGTCACCAATTCGTACGGAATAGGTTTCAGATATATATATATATATTGAGCGGCCTACAGTCCGCTGTATTAGGTGTGGTGAGAAAACCCTGTCAGGAATCACAACAAACAATTAGCTTTATTAATATAAGCAGTACATTGCGCGTACGGAGAGACGCGTGTATCTCAACGAAGATGGTTACTGAATGCTGAACGCTCAGACTGTGTCTGTACGGTCTAGAGTGGAAACTCACTAGCGACTCTGACTACATGACATAGAGAGTAAACTCGATGGCGACTTCAGTCGCTGCAAGGTTAGGTTATATTGAAGCTAGTCCCCACACTAACTTGACAACATCGCCCGCTGGTCCAAAAGGCCCTTGAGTATGCACCATCTTGCAGTATGGGGTACAGGGGCCCCGTGACCCCTACAAATTATTATTTTTTGTCTAACGCTAGAGCGTCCTTCGTATGTTTCATATTCTTTGCTTCAATTCTTTCTTTCTCTCACTTTAAAACTATTATTCGTTTTCTCTGATAAATACCGGTAGATATGCGAGGTCCATGATTTTTCCTACTTTTGTATTTATTTATTATAATTTTTGTATTATATTATATTTTGTTATTACACAATTAATTAATTAAATTAATTATGCTTCGGTTTCTTAAAATTTAATTTTCTTAATATTAAGCATAACAGTGATTGAGAAAAAGTTGACCATTTTAAGTTTCTACCATTTTTCGCAATTCCCGTGTTTAATTAATTTTTTCCAAATATATCTGAAGAAAGTACTCACATCAGGGCACAATTTAGGAAATTTTGAAAATTTTAGATGACTTCGTTTAGAAATGATTAACAAAAAAGTTTAAAAAAATACCAAAAATACATGTTGAAATATTTTTAAATTTCATATAAAAAATTTATGTTCTCTTATGCCGTAACAAACTACAGGAAAAGTGATTTGAAAAATATTGGACTTTTCATCTTTGGTGTTTAACTCCAAAACACCATTTCTCATACAAAATAATGCTTTTGAGTATCTTTGTTAACTTCTGTAAGCCTTAGAAAATCATTCTAAAATAAAATGGATTAATTTGTATCAAGAGAAAATAATCGAAACAGAAATATTAATATAACATCGCGATATATTGAAAGGATCACTATTTTCGAACTTTCAAATTTCAACTCGTTTCTGCTGATGAAAGATATCCCAAAATTATTCAAACATTTAGTTGTCCAAAATTTTATATTTCAATATTTTTTATTTTCGGCCATTTTATAATTTGGGATTTTTGGTCGGCAATTTTTATATTAGGGATTTTTTTGTCGGCAATTTTGTAAGTCGGGATTTTTTGTCGGCAATTTTTTATTCGGGATTTTTTTGTCAGCAAGTTTTTATTTAATGTTTCTTGTCGGCAATATTACAAGTCAGAAATTTTAGAATTCCGAAAATTAAAATCCTGTCGGCAATTTTATTTATCATTAACATTATAGTGTCGACAATTTCATCGTTTGGGGAATTTAATTTGTCGAAAATTTAAAGAGTTGGCAATTTTGTAATTCGTAAGTCTATGATCTTGTCTGCAATTTCCACATTCGCAAAATTGAATATTTAGTCAATTTTTAGTATCGACAAATTTCATTTTCGGGAATATTTGCTGTCGGAATGTCTCACTTTCGCTAGTTTAACATATCGCTAAAATTATTTAACAATTAATATTATGTAGTCCCGACAAATGCGTATGTGTGTCACATTTTCTTATGAATGCGATGTCTTGAAAATCGTTGGAGATAAATTGATGAAATTTGGAGGGCTTATTTTCATTACCAATATTTTTAAAAAAATACAAGGATTTCTGGAAATATTCACCAAATTTTTTGTAGCACTCTTATAATATAATTTAAAAATCAGTTTTGGACTATAACTTTCCTCCTTACATTACTATAATTCAAAGTTGATGCATGGGAAAGAAAGATTTCTTGGCTTGAAAGGAATCGATTGATCTATAATATTAATACATTTTATTTTAAAGAAATTACAATTAAGAAAATTGTGATCATTTATAATAATTGAAAATAAAAACTAAGATGAATCTAAAGTGCTCATGAAATGAGCACCACATAAATATAGACAACGAGAAAACACCCGAGATCTTATAAACAGCTAGTTTATTACTTTATTAATGAATTTGTTAGTTTGTCTTACGCAATTGCTTAAGTATTTAATCATTTACGATACATACATAATTTCTTTAGACGTTTTATTAAACTATTAAACTGAATCTCTTTCGGGATAGGCGCAAGCTCATTCGATTTTTGTCCGAACGGATCACTTATTATTAGTGAGTAGACTCTAGACCGTACAGTTCAGAGCAGAGCTTAGCACTTTCGACAAGTGCAGACTGCAATGAAAAGTGCGTGACTGCAGAAGAGTTTCTCTATAATTTTTTCTTCTGTTTCTAGGAATCTGACGAAGGGTTACAATAGAGAAACCCTTCAGAAAAAAGGGGGAATAAGACCACTTTCAAAGGAAGATTTATTGGGGAGTATTTGACCTAGTCTCGTGACTGCATCTTGCAGTCTTTAGAAGTATAGCAAGGCGGTTTCTGGAGATAATCACCTGGTAAAATAGTTACCGCAAATTTACCGCCAGTCGGTAACTCAGTCGGTAAGGTGAGGAACTGACACGGATCCATGACTCAGTCGGAAAGGTGGGTACCTGTTTTACCGACCGAGTTCGCTACAAGTTTTTTATGTAGGTGGCGCTCGTGGGATCGGGAATTCCTCTGAATTCTAGAAGTTTCTAGACATTACTAGGATCCTTATTCGGTAAACTTTCTGTAACTTTCTAGCTGATCGATAAATAGTAATCGAATTTTTTAGAAAGTTGGAACAAATTCGTTGTTCGCTCCAGGAGGTGGTTCCCTACAATATCTACCGAGATACCCAAGTTTTATTCAGATGAGATCGAGGTTCCCCTGAGTTGTCATAGTTCTAGAAACATAGTTGGCTATTCTTGAAGCTTCTAGAAACTTTGACCTAATATTATTTATACGTAAAATGTTTATTTATCTAGTGTTAAAGGAATCGAGATCGCGCGAAATTTGAAATTCAACCCAACGATGTGTGTCCAGGGCTGAAATATGATTGCAACCCAACGATGCTTGAATAAAGTCCAACTTTGCAAATGCAGCCCAACGACGTCTGTAAGTATTCAGTGCTGACAGTGCGCCATATTTGAATATAATAATTTAATCCAACGATGTTTGTGATATTTACCGCTGTAAAGAATGATACCGAATTAAATTTAAAATGAGCTTAACTAATGAACTAACTATATGGGAATAAATAAATCTTTACTCGATGTAAAATTAAACGTTTGTTCTATTCAAGAAAAAAGAATAAACCTAATTTTACAAGTGAAAATATTAACCTATAATATGACAAAAATAGACATAGTTAAAACATAAATTCGCAATGGTTAAAAAAGTATTTGAGCGTTGTATTGCTTGTGGAAGTGTCCGTTGTATCAATACTTTTAGTTGTATTATCATTATCACTGACTCTACTTCTAGAGTAATGCCTGATAGTCGGCTGATCCTTAGGAGACCAGAACCAGGTCTTGAGAGCAACAGGTCCAGTCAACGAAGACTAAAATTTCACTCAAAAAAAAAAAAACCGTAAGAGTAGCATTTTTTTCATAGATTCGTTGTGGATGGCTTTACCAAAATACTGTAAAAAGTCCCTAACCATACGTGTACGGCTTCAGCCGCCATGTCGGAAAATCTTCAACAAATAACATGTTCTTGAAAATAACTTGAGAACGGTTGATTCTAGGTCAAGTATGGTTATGTTAAAAAATGTTTACACTTTTAGAGTGCCTGAAAAAGGTTCTAACTGTTGCAGACATATTATCAACGGTTACGCTATAAAATTGGATTACCTATACAATTCTGCGATTTCTTAAGAAATAAAATAAAGGTGAAAATATCCAGGAAAGAACTTCGGAAATAGATCAGGCAATTTATATCGATTTAATATCGGAGCAAATGCATGTGCCTGATTTAAAAAAATCTGACTAACTCATTTGCATTAAAAATTATCAGTATAAAATTAGTTCAACTTCAGTGTACAATTTAATACGCTTAAGGGAATTATATTATTATTTTATTATTTTATTATTTTGCCTCCATATTTGTACAATCTTAAGGTGAAAATAATAATATTTAAGGCCTCTTTTAGAGCATCAAACAAGTGAATTTCAAAATTGAAGTTAAGATGTAGGCAGCAGCAGTGATTATGAACGATTTCCTCGGTCTATGATATTGAACCCTTGGAATTTTTCTTTTGCTCACTTTTCCCAACAATAGGTTCAGCCTTCGGCTGGCCGTGACGTCACTGAAATACAGGTTCTCATTGAGGAAAATTTCAAAAATAAGAATAATATAAATTAAAAATAATGCAATGCATATTAAGTTATCTTTTTATTTTGTAAAACCTATATTCTGCTTAATAATTAAAATAAGAATAATTAAAAGTATATCCTTAAGAACCTATCGAAAACCCTATTTACAAAAATGAACTTTTTACCTGGAAAGGCAGTAAATACGACAATTACCAATAAATATATAACATAAGTTTGAAGTGTCTATAACTTGAATTTATGTGGACTTGATTGGAAAAGCACTAGAAAATTTAGATCGAATTTACTTAATATGTAGAGTAGAGACTCTTTTACTTTTTACATTCTCATTAAGGGGTTATATATAGTAACGTTGAGGGATTTTCAAAATTTTTTTGAAAATATCAGTATAGTATTTACTGCCTTTTGAAGATAAAAAGTTCATTTTTGTAAATAGGGTTTTTGATAGTTTCTTAAGGATATAGTTTTAATTATTCTTGTTTTAATTATCAAGCAGAATATAGTTTTCACAAAATAGAAAGATAACTTAATATGCATTGCATTATTTTTAGCTTATAATATTATTCTTATCTCGTAGAAAATGTTTCTTATTTTTGAAATTTTTCTCAATGAGAACCTGCATTGCAGTGACGTCACGGCCACCCGAAGGCTGAGCCTATTGTTGGGAAAAATGAGCAAAAAAAATTCTATGGGCCCAATTTAATAGACCGACATAATCGTTCATAATCACCGCTTGTTCAAGATTCTAAATAGGATTCTCTACCGCGGTCGCGAGTATCGTCGAGTTGTGTGCGTTTCTGGCTCTCGCCTCTCCCCACCTGGTGGATCGAGTAGCTAGGAGAGGGGCGAGGGGGGAGATCAGTCACTGCTCTGCCACGGCTCGAGGTACTGTCTGTTCGAACGAATTTTTCCACTTTGAAAATTTGTATAAGTTTCAATCGAGAAAACTAGACGTTTCTCTTGATTAAAGGGCATTGGTAATTTTTTCTATGTGTTTCGGGTCATTTCATGTGTTCTGTGAAAGATTTAAGTGGGCTTACTTCTTCTATGGTGAAATAAAGAGTGATGTCATACAAGTTCTGTGCATTTAAGTTTTTTTTTCCAACGGAGAGTGAACCTTCTTTCTTGATTTCAGCAATTTCTCCCAGACCGGCAAACATTATTCTCGTTTAAACTTGAACAAAATGGTCCTTTGAGCCGGATTCTGTGAGTAAAAAAAAAAATTGTGAATCAGGTTCGCTAGTGCCTGAAATTTGTGAAAATTAAGTGAAAGTGTTTCGCGTGGTGACAATAACGGCTCAGGCGCGAAAACTTTCCACTCGTTTTTGGTGACACGTGTCGGCGCGTGGTGCGACCGGGACCTGACATCACGGAAAATTCCATACGGACCCAAAACAGTTGTTGTGCGAACAGTGATAAGGTGAATCACAGTGTTATTCTCCTCTATTCAGTGAATTATCAGTGAAATTAAAATGTCAAACTTTAAGCAGCACGTTTCTCAACAATTAGAGTATCTTAATTCCATTTGTAACTCGGTACCTAATTTGAAAAAGTTGGGTCGTGACACGATAAATTCGAACACAGTGAAAGTGCGAATTGGAAATGACATTCTAATTCGTGATAAAGAGGAGAATAAAGCCGATACGTACTTCACGTTAGGTATTTACGAACAAGGTGAAGAAAAATACCTAGCGTGGAGAGCGTATTTTTTTGATTTATGGGACGCGCTCCAGAAAGAAGTGCGACCCGCGAATGCTGATACAGAAACTGCATCCACATCCCAATCAAGTCAGACACTTTTTCCAAGGTTGGAATTGCCGAAGTTCTCTGGAGAAATTACGGAATGGCCATTGTTTAGAGACTTGTTTACATCAATGGTGATAGATAAGCGTGAGCTACCTGCTGTGCAAAAGCTGCACTATTTGAAAGTCAGCCTGTCAGGTGAGCCCGCTCAACTATTGAACAACATACCAACGACTGCAGCAAATTTCGAACGGGCATGGAAGACCTTGATGGATAGGTATGACAACAAACGGATTCTTGTCAGTACCTATCTGTCAAGATTTTGTGGACTTCCGGCAATAAAGAAGAAGTGTGCGTCTGAACTTCGGGCTCTACTGAACGACACAGTGGAAGTGGTAGGAGCCCTCAGAGCACTTGAACGAGCGGTGGAGCATTGGGACGACTGGTTGGTGCATATGACTACACAACGTCTGGAACCAGTCACACGCAAGGCTTGGGAAGATCATCTGGAAGGATCCACCAACCAACCAACATTTAACGAGCTACAAACTTTTTTGGTTGCTAAGGTTGCTACCTTGGAGGCGGTGGAAACATCGGAGGTCTCAACGAATGCTAAGGTCAAGCAAAGTCCAATGAGCTCTAAGAGCTCAAAGAAAGATACTCCCATTCATGCTTATGCGACAACAACGGTCAACAAGGGTTGTACCTTCTGTTCTGGTGCGCATTTTCATTCAAAATGTTTAAGTTTTCGAGCCAAAACGGTACCAGAGCGCAGGGAGCTGGTAAGGCAGAAGGGTCTCTGCTTAAACTGTCGTGGGTACTCACTTCTCACGTGACTGCCCATCAATCAAGCGTTGTCTACAATGCAATGGGAGTCATCACACCTTGCTTCACCCAGCTGGTGAGGTCGGATCAGGAGTGGGGAATTCTGCGGATCCTGTAATGCATCAAAGGCCCCCTAATTCCTATCCTAAATCAAACCTAAACCCTAATAGCGCTATTTTCGCTAACTCTGTCCTCGTACCCTCAGATTCACAACAGCAACCAAGATTCTGACTAGGCGGGGAGGTGCTACTGGCGACAGCAATAGTGTACATCAGGAGGCCTGATGGGATGCGACTGCCAGCAAGGGTTCTTCTCGACCAAGGAGCACAAGCCTCATTTGTTTCAGAATCGTTGGTACAACGGTTGCGGCTATCACGACAGCCCGCTACTATTGTCGTTCATGGAGTTGGTGGTCAAAAATCACGTCTTAACAGAGGCTTGGTAGATGTACAGGTACATTCTCGCATTAATCCTTCTCAGGGTTTCTGCGTACGAGCTATTGCACTTTCCAAGCTCACAACATATGTACCACCAGAAGGCATAACAGCTAAGGATTGGACACACCTTAAGGATCTTTCTATGGCGGATCCTTTTATAGAAACGGGTGGGAATTTAGAAATGATTCTAGGAGCCGACATTTACGCCTACATCCTACAGGAGGGTGTAGGAAAGGGAAGCTTAGGTACTCCAACCGCACAGCAGACCATGTTAGGTTGGATCTTATCCGGATTGGTAGACGATCAATCTGGTGATCGTCGGATGTCAGTTGCAGGTCTACAGGTCACGGTGGACTCTGAGCTTCTTCCATTATTTCGTAGGTTTGTCATCCAGGAGGATCTACCTACGAACATAGCTTCAACAAGCATGGACGATGAGGATTGTGAGAAATACTTTCTCACTACACATCAACGCACTGTGCAAGGGCGCTACATCGTGCGCCTTCCTTTCAGGAATCGCTCGCTGAGTCTGGGGGACTCACGAGCTGCTGCTCAACGTTCTCTCCTACAGATGGAGAAACGATTTAAAAGGGATCCTGACATGTTTCGGGAATATGAAAGCGTCATCCAGGACTACGCTCATCTGGGGGAGATGGAGCTGGTTACGGACCACGAAAATCTCTAAGACAACAATGGGTACTACCTTCCACATCACTGCGTGATCAAAGAGACCAGTACCAGTACAAAATTGAGAGTGATGTTCAACGCATCTCAACGTATAAACAATGGACTGTCTCTCAACGATCTCCTGTGTCAAGGGCCCAAACTACAAACAGAACTCACTAACGTGATTCTTCAATGGCGGCGGTACGCCGTCGTGTTCACAGCGGACATCAAGAAGATTTTTCGACGGATTTGGGTCCATCCGGAGGATCACAAATTTCAGAAAATACTTTGGAGGTCTAACCCAGAGGAAGGGATCAAGACCTACTGTCTGAAAACCGTCACTTTCGGTTTCGCTTCATCGTCTTACCTGGTGATACGAACTCTACATCAACTGGCTGCGGACGAGGGTGAGGCATTCCCTCTCGCTACGGACATTCTGAGAAGGGAAATATACATCGAGGATGTACTCTCAGGTGCCAAATCAATGGAAGAAGCTCGGGAAAAGATACGGCAAGTTAATGCCTTACTACGCCAAGAAGGCTTTGTATTAAAGAAATGGCTCTCTAACGAGGAGGGCGCATTGACGGACATCCCAGTCGAAAATCAGGAAACATCGGCATCTTTCTCCTTTGATCAGGATCCAGCCTTCGAAGCCTTGGGAATTCTGTGGCAGCCTAGCGCGGATTGCTTTCGCTTTCAGATTTCACCACCAGTGGAGTTGGATCTGATCACCAAAAGGATGGTTTTTTCGGAGATTGCTCGTATCTTCGATCTAGTTGGATGGTTGGCTCCAGTCACGATAAGAGCCAAAATCTTTATGCAGAGTCTATGGGCTCTCAACTTGGAATGAGGTCAACCCCTACCGGAGGAGTCTAGCCATATTTGGCTGAGGTTTCGTATGGAGCTGCCTCAGTTGACTTCGCTGGTTATCCCACGTTGGATGGGATGGTCTTCAACTCTCTCTGCGGAGCTACACGGATTCGGAGATGCATCAGGGAAGGCAATAGGTGCCGTTCTCTATCTACGAGTCACCACAACGGGCTACGTAAAGGCAACCTTGGTGATGGCTAAGACGAAGGTAGCAGGAAAAGGGAAGACGTCTATTCCTAGGCTGGAATTGTGCGCAGCGCTTCTACTAGCTCGAGCGGCCGCTCATGTTCGAACTGTGTTAGGTTTATCATCAGCGGTCCCTTGTTTTCTGCGGTCGGATTCGGCCAATACTCTCGATTGGATTCGCGGTCACCCCCTTAGATGGCAAACATATGTTTCCAACCGAGTGACAGAGATCTAAAAGACTCTTCCTGAAGCCGTCTGGAGACATGTCCCAGGGACGGACAATCCTGCCGATTGCGCATCAAGGGGTATCACACCGTCGCAACTACTGGATCATCGAACTTGGTGGCAGGGAGCGGCGTGGTTGGCTCAATAATCGGAGCTCTGGCCCGACCCACCGGAACGTCTCGACCCATCGATCGATCGAGAAGAGCGACGAATCGTTGGAAATACGGTCACGGAAGTAAGAACACCTTGGTGGCTTCTTACAAGTTTCTCAACTCTGACGCGATTAGTACGGATAACCGCTCTGTGTCTCCGGTTTAGACAACGTATGCGCAAGAAAACTCTGGAGAGTTTACCTTGCCAAATTGACGCTGTCACATGGACAGAAGCATTGAAACGTCTCAGAGGACACACGCAGCGCGAGAGTTTCACCGACGAAATATTCACGCTAAAAAAGGGACGGCAGATCCCGGCTGGAAGTCGACTCAACCCTTTGTTGCCTTTTCTGGACGAAGATGGTCTCTTAAGATTAGGGGGGCGTTTAGCTCACGCAGTATTGGACTACGACGAGCGTTGCCCCTACATCTTACCCAAGGACACGCAATTGACTACGCTCATCATACGGAACGGACATCAGTTCATGATGCATGGAGGACCTCAGCTGACCCTTTCCTATTTGCGCAGAAAGTATTGGGTCATTTCCGGAAGAGCTGCTGTAAAACGCGTACTCAGCCGATGCGTTATCTGCGCTCGACAGAGGGCAAGTCCTTCATCCCAGGTCATGAGTCCGTTGCCTTCTTTCAGGATCACACAGCCACCCAGGAAATTCATAGGTACGGGCCTTGACTACGCAGGACCCATCTGGATGCGTACGAGCAAAGGACGCGGAGACAAGGCTTATAAAGGCTACATCGCGGTCTTTGTATGCTGTGCAACGAGAGCCGTACATCTGGAGGCAGTGTCTGACTACACGGCTGACTGCTTCTTGGCAGCCTACAAAAGATTCTCAGCACGACGAGGAATTTGCCAGACGTTGCGAAGTGACAACGGCACAAACTTCGTAGGCGCAGATCGACAACTGAGGGGGATGTTCTCAGCAGCTTCATAGGAGATTTCAATCGTCTTTAGGTACTTCGCAGAACACCAGACTACATGGAAATTCAACCCGCCAGCTGCACCTCACTTCGCCGGTTTATGAGAAGCGGCGGTGCACTCCGTGAAACATTATCTTCGCAGAGTGTTGGGAGACACCACCCTAACCCATGAGGAATTGTTTTCGTTTCTGGCTCAGGTGGAAGCTTGCCTGAATTCCAGACCAATTCAGCCTCTCAAGGATGATCCAGGTGACCTGGTAGCTCTAACACCAGCTCATTTTTTGCTAGGATCTTCGATCTACACCGTACCAGAACCATCACTAGTGGGTCAGAAGCTCACTCCTTGGGAACGATGGCAGCTTCTGACTCAAATGTATCAGACATTCTGGAAGAGATGGTCTTCCGAATATCTACACAAGTTGCACACTCGTCCAAAATGGCAGAGACCTGTCACGCCACTCAAGGTAGGAGACCTTGTGTTGGTTCTTCAGGAGAAGACTGCCCCGACACAATGGCCACTAGCTCGCGTCACAGCAACGCATCCAGGTTCAGATGGTCAGATTCGGACTGTCTCTTTGAAGACAGCCACGGGTCAGTTAACACGTCCCGTCGTCAAGCTGGTACTTTTACTAGTCTCTGCGGATGTATAAGTTTGATACTTGTCAGGGTGGGCGCACACCCTCAACGTGGGATTCTCATGGTGGACGAATCATCGCCCAATTCTATTTCGACTTCTTCTGGTCTACGTTGGATATTCGTACCCAGCACGAAGGTGGGCGGATGTTCAAGATTCTAAATAGGATTCACTACCGCGGCCGCGAGTATCGTCGAGTTGTGTGCGTTTCTGGCTCTCACCTCTCCCCACCTGGTGGATCGAGTAGCTAGGAGCGGGGCGAGGGGGAGATCATTCACTGCTCTACCACGGCTCGAGGTGCTGTCGGTTCGAACGGATTTTTCCACTGTGAAAATTTGAATAAGTTTCAATCGAGAGAACTGGACGTTTCTCTTGATTAAAGGACATTGGTAAATTTTTCTATGTGTTTCCGGTCATTTTATGTGTTCTGTGAAAGACTCAAGTGGGATTACTTCTTCTATGGTGAAATAAAGAGTGATTTCGTACAAGTTCTGTACATTGAAGTTTTTTTTTTCTAACGGAGAGTGCACCTTTTTTCTTGATTTCAGCAATTTCTCACAGACCGGCAAACATTATTGTCGTTCAAACTTAAACAAAGTTTTTAAATTTTTTTTGAGTTTTCTTTGCTTCTATTGAACATATGATAACTTATAACCACCTAACGAAATGCGGAATACTCCACTTTGATCCGATCCACATATTTATTTTGCAGAATTTTAAGTTCATTACATGAAAATTCAAGAAAGTTGAAACAAGTGAACGTTGCAAATTTGCAACGCTAATAGATAGTAGGTTAAGTTGTGGCATAATTAATTATTGGGCGCCAATGGCCCAGAAACAACTAAAATTTTTCGATAATTTACCTATTTTTTATAATATTTGGAAAAATTCTAACTTAAAAAAAATTGCAGACAAAAATGATTCCTTTCAATGAAATACAACATTTTTATACAACATTTTTTTCCTTTGATAAGTAACTGTTGAAGAAACATTTTCTTTACTTAATAAACATGATTTTTGAATCATATCATTTTCCTTGCAAGGACGTGTTTTGGACGACGAAATACAGTAAAGTGAGTAAAAAATTTGATCCTATTTTGTTCCGCGCAAGTATTCACAGCTGTAAGTGTTGAAGTGGACATTTAATTCGTAACAATGGTGACATGACTTTGAAGTTTTTTTGTTGACTTCACAATTAAAGCACAATGTCAAAACCATGAAACTTTTAGATTTATAAAAAAGAATCATGCCATTGTAATCAGTAATAGTTAATGTATATATGTCGTGAATTATTGGTTAATTAATGAAATTCTACTCCGTTCATAGTTCCTTAAAGTATGAATTTTTTCACGTATTTGAGGTTACAAAATTTCAACTATTTATAGATCAATGACTAATTTCAAAATGGCGGTTGTTTCATATTTATCCTTAGACATACACAAGTGAAGAAAATGATAATTAAATGTTAAAAGTTATTTTTTAGATAAATTTAGCAGCATTGATGACGAGGAATAATTAGTATTTTAGTAAAGTATCTACTGCCTTTCGATCGTTCTATGGAGTTCCACTCGTTATTGCAACGTCACGCATACCAACGTGTTCCTTATGATATGTACTTAAAGATGGGGTGCCAGTGTTGATCCTTTTCATAAATTGCAAAACAAATCGCAAATAAAGAAGTCAGAGGCTAAGCGCAAATACTGGCGTACCATACCATACCGTCGCACAGTGGTCCGAAACGGGGATCAACTATTTAAAAAAGTCTACAGCCTTCAGTTTTCATCTGATTTACAATCTTCTTCAAATTACAGTTAAATCAATTTTTAAGAGATCTGTGAGACGCGATTTTTAAATTTGGCTATTGTCAAATATCACAAAACGTCTTAAATCCATGCGAGGGCACTCCCAGGATAAGAATAATTTGCTTAATAATCAACTTAATTGTTATAAACAAATTAAGTCAACAAATAAACAACGGAGTGGTTTGATGAACCAAAAATTTTTTTGGACTAAAATTGTTATATTTTAGCTCTAGCGCAACATTAAATAGTAAAAATGTATAAAGTATATAAAATTATTCTTATTACAAACAATTATCCTAAAAAAATTAATAGAATCTCAGTTTTCTGAAAATTTCACCCTTTCTTCAGTTTCACTGCTTGATATGCTTATAGAAGATGCAAATTCCCATTATCAGTTGTCAAATATGATAACAATTATTTTTCTAAACAAATTAGATATACAAAAGCAAAATTTTGTCATTTTCGCGCAGAATCTTTGGTTTTTCTACGCAAGTTTGCCTCTAAATGCGTTAACGGAGAGGCCCAATTACAGAAAATTGATGAGTATTAACAATTGTCATTTTTTATAAACAAACGGGATAAACAAAAGCAAAATTTTGGCATTTTCGAGCAGAATCTTTGGTTTTTTTTACACAAGTCAGCCTTCAAATGCGTTACCTGAGAGGCCTAACTACAGAACATTGTTAATTAATAAGAATTGCCATTGTTATAAACAAAATTTATATTAAATAGCACATTTTTATATTTGGAATTTAAATCCTTCACCTTTATAACCAAATGTAGTAAACAAAACCCCATTTTTAATATTGCATTAACATTTCAGGGTAAAAAAGTATTTTTTTTCAACTTCTTCACTTTGAAATGACTCAATAATTTAGGATCTCTATGAATATTTTACTTAAATTGAACTTTTCTATTTGCATAAAGAAGTTTAATAAACAAAAACTATTTTTCAAACTGTTGTGAAAAAATTCTACAAAAAAGTTATGGAGTTATGTCTTGATATTGGTAAGAGATTTTCCTAATTTCAGTTTTTCGTATGCAATCAGTGGATCGGAACTGACCACTAATTTGTCTCCTAAATCCTCATTCGCGTCTTTTCGAGAAATTTTGCGTGTATTAAATTTATTAACGCGTTTAAATTCTTCAATACGAGCTTCAGCTGCCTCTTCAGAATACTATCCAATTGGAAGATGTAAATGTCTCGTTACTTTCGCTCCATTTAAGAGAATTTTGTGAACAGAAGCAGGCATATAATACCAGGGGGAATAAGCGTACGAATAGTTGTGCCATCTCATGTGTGTACTTTTGAAAGTTGTCTAAATTAGTTGTTTCGCCACTAACTAATCTTTGCAAGATATAAGTACACCTTTCAATTAGTTGCTTATCAACGCGAGTAATCTCAGATGCTAGGTCAGCATCTGCAAAAAATCTTCTCACAGTATTTCTATTATTTTAATTTCCTGCACCTTGTTTTGGCATATCCACTATCAAGCTAGTTTTCATCCTAAAAGCTTGATGTATTCACTTTTTAGCATTTTGCATCATTTCCTTGTGCTCAGTCGTTTTTGCTGACTATGTACGAAAATCGAGGCGATAGGCTATATGAACTCCCAAATTGAAAGTTGCTTGCGTTTTCTTGTTTCTCTTTTATTCTATGCAAATCGTTCCTGTCCTTGGGCTTAGCTCCACATATGTAGCAAGTTGCTGCAGATGGGGTTTCGGTGAGAGCCTGGCAAACTTTACCATCCACCATTGCCAATTGCATTTCAGCTTTCACTACGAAAATGCTCGAATCTGTTACGACTCTTGTTAGTTTCAGTTCTTTAATTTCTTTCTTGATGGATGAAACCACTGAAATAGTTTGTTCTTTCGTTTCTAGCGAACAATCGTACTGCATTAGCCTGCATTACATTGTTGATGAAGGGTGTGAATTTTGCCAGATTAATGTGCAAATCGATACAGTGAAGATGAACTCATCCGATATTCTTGGACTATCGAATTTTTATTTACGCGAGTCAAATCCTGAGGTGCCATCACATCCATACTTTAATCGTATTATTATAGAACAAGCCCGTTTTCTTGACACTTCCGGAAGATTAATACTGGGGTTTTTAAGTAACCGCGTTAGAGTATGGTCTATTAGGGATTGAATGCTAATTTTAACTCATCTTTCTGTTACTGTTAACAATTCAGGGTAATACTGTTTTTTCTGTTCAACCAAGTCATAATATGGAGGGACGATATCAGCGTTTCTTTGTTTTGATTGAATCTGAATGAGCATGTACTGAGATTTCGTCAACTTTACTTCCTCGATCAAAACTTAAGCTTCAATTGCAGTGAACGGTATCAGAGAGTTATCACTATCTTCTTCCATCTTATTATCAACAGCCAAGAGTTCACTTATAACATTTGCTACAGTCTTTCTGCCACTAGTTCGTTATTTTCGTAGAAATACCTCCTGCATTTCTACATACGAATAAGAATCCTAAATTTCCAATAGTTTCCTTCTTTTCGGTGAAATGGAACTTTCTTCACTATCTAGATTATACTCCGTTTTCAAATACTCCAGAAGCTCTTCCAGATTCCTAGTGCGATCGCGAGTCAAGAAGTCGCACAGAACTCTGTTGGAAATTTTGAAAGTATTCTCTTTTGCTTGTGAGATGAGAATAACCAAAGACCAACTAGGAAAAATGAGCGAAAGAAACGAAAGAAACACGAAAAAGTAAATGAATAGCAATGGATGCCTATGTTGAAAACAAAGGAAGATCTCAAGATACGGCGGTATAATAAATGAATATCAATAAGTACCGTGTACTGGATAAACTGTTTATTGAAGAAAATGAAACTAGGAAAAAATAACTGTGAGAGTTAGAGGGCGCCTGCACTGCGTTCTCTCATAATCGTACATATCCCCCCTCTTTTACGACTTGCTTTTGTCGCGCCAATGCGAAGAGCGGATGGCAAGTCTATGCTTCAGTATTGAGATTTCCGTTCGGACACACGTACTTTGTATAGAGATACAGAATATATTCTTTATATTGCTTTACACTCTCACTGTTGTTTTTCCCGTGAAACCCGTCCCTCTAATATCTACGACAGGTTATGGGCCTAGCACGCTTCCACTGCGCAATAGTGGCGGATTTTCGTTTAAGTGAAGTTTTGTGCCTGGAAATACAAAAGCTTTTCTCTGCATGATAAGGTAAAAGAACCGGCAAGATGATGGCGAGCTCGGAAGCAGAGATGGCTGAGTGGGAAAACGAAACAAACAATGTAATGAGTAAGTAATATCAAAAATGTATTTTTCTTGTGGGATTGACCGGCGCATAATCGTTTTCTTGTCTTATTAAGGTGTGAAATGGCGAGATAAAAACGCGTCTGTGTAATATCCCCGAGAAAAACGAGGCGCGAATTTATTTTGTACAAAAGTCGAGGTGCGAATAAAAATTGTGACTTTTGCATAAAGGTGACATAATTTAAAATTATTTTATAGAAGTGCGGATTTAAAGGAACGAA
>JBAGKK010528070.1:0-12745 GCA_037177015.1 Euceroptres primus
AATATCCTAAAATTGAGGGGAATTTACGTTCCGGTAAGTTATAGTAACTTACCATAAATTACCAAAAATTTCCAGAAACTTTTGGAAATTTTTAATTTAATATATGTTTATCGACTGAATTTCCTAAAATTGCCGGTAATTTACGATAACTTTACAGGTAAGTAATTGGCAGTAACTTACCATAAATTACCAAAAATTTCCAGAAACTTTTGGAAATTTTTATGATAATATATATTTATCAATTCAATTTCCTAAAATTTCCGGTAATTTATGGTTACTTTACCAGTAAGTTATAGTAACTTATCATAAATTGCCGAAAATTTCCGGAAACTTCTGTTAATTTTTAATTTAATATATATACCTATCGATTATAGAAATATCTTAAAATTGACGGGAATTTACGTTGCCGGTAAGTTATAGTAACTTACCATAAATTACCAAAAATTTCCAGAAGCTTATGGAAATTTTTAATTTAAATATATATTTATCGACTGAATTTCCTAAGATTTCCGGTAATTTACGGTAACTTTACTGGTAAGTAATTTACGGTAACTTACCATAAATTACCAAAAATTTCCAGACACTTTTGGAAATTTTTATGATAATATATATTTATCGATTCAATTTCCTAAAATTGCCGGTAATTTATGGTAACTTTACCAGTAAGTTATAGTAACTTATCATAAATTACCGAAAATTTTCAGATACTTGAAAATTTTTAATTTAAAATATATATCTATCGATTTATAAATTTCCTAAATTGACGGTAATTTACGATAACTTTATCGGTAAGTTATAAAAACTTACCATAAATTATCGAATATTTTCCGGAAACTGTTGTAATTTTAAATTTAATATATATTTCTCGATTGATTTTTCTAAAATTTCCGGGAATTTCCTAAAATTGCCGGTAATTTACGGTAACTTTACCAGTAAGTTATAGTAACTTACCATAAATTACCGAAAATTTCTAGAAACTTGAAAGGTTTAATTTAAAGTATATATCTCACGATTGATTTTCCTAAAATTGTCCATAATTTACAGTAACCCTACCAGTAAATTATAGTAACTTACCATAAATTACAAAAAATTTCCAGAAACTTTTGGAAATTTTTGATTAAAAATATATATTTATGGATTGATAAATTTTTTAAATTGCCGGGAATTTATGGTAACTTTACCTTTAAGATATAGTAACTACCCAGAAATTACCAAAAATTTCCAGAAACTTTTGGGAATTTTGTATATATATATATATTTATATAACTTACCGGTAAAGTTAGCGTAAATTACCAAAATTTTTTATATATATTTCAAAATTTTCGGTAATTTGCGGTAACTTTACCGGTAAGGTTAGGTAAATTACAATAAAATACCAAAAATTTCCGGAAGTTTTTGGCAATTACAATTTCAGGGAAAATTTTTTTCCAACTTGCCTAATGACAGTTGTAAAAAAACGACCTGTAAATGACAATCATGAGATTTCCTAGTTTCTGATTGTGAGTACAGTTATATAAATTCCTTTGAGTTACTGGATGGTGAATTAAAATTAAGTCTGTCACCAATAAATCTACTCGCTAACCTTTGCACTGTTCAAGGCATATCGAGTATAAGTCCCATAGCCGGTTTATGAAATTTTTAGGAAATAAACAATGGCGTAACTACAATTTAGATTTTGCGAAAAATTCTAAAGAAAATTTTGTATTTAATCGAAATAAAAAGTATACTCAAAAGTGTATCTTTTTTATTTCAAGTGAACTTTAAGATAATTTATTTTAGAAATATTTTTTCGTAGTTACGCCATTGCAATAGATTCGGAACATTCTGAGCAAGGTATAATTTTATCGAGCAGCAATTCCTCACCACCATCGTAATTATGAATCGGAATAATTAATTATAAATTTAATAAAGCTTTGGTACTTTGTAAAATTGTTTTCCTGGGAGGATAATTATCTTAACAATATTTTAAAGTCACGAGTTAAAAAGTTATTAAACATAAAATAAGCAATTAAACTCACCGGTGTTGAAATCCAGAGCGAATTCTTCGAAGTCGTTGCCTTTTGTGATACTGTAAATCAGTTTTCGATTTAAAGGCGATTCCGCTTGAATGGAAAGTGCTAATGGGGAATGCAGTTCGATACTTTCGAGAACACTGTCGGTGTAAAACTGTTTATCGAAGACTGGCATCGAGCGATCGATGACTTTTACGTTTACAGGCACTTCGATTGAGCACGGCGTTGTACCTGAAAAATGTTTAATATCTGATGAAATTCTTTCTTCCAGAAAACAAATTTAACTTTCCATTAATAATTTTGTATTAAAAAAATAAACTAAAGAATTTATTCACCGCCATCATAAGCAGCAATCATGAGTTGATACTCCCGATTGTGACCTTCCAAATTTTGCTTCAAGGAAATTTCTCCAGTCTTCCGGCAGACTTTGAACAATTCACCGTGACCTTTTTTGAGTTCGTAACGCACTTCGCCATTATCTCCGCTGTCCATGTCAACAGCATGAACCTGGAAAGAAAAGTTTTATTTCGTTGCACCAGGTGGAAGGAGTAACTTTCTTCAGGGACTTTTGAGTGATTTTGAGTCCGGAGGTGAGAGTCAAAATGTGTATAAGGTTCGCGTCAATACTGTTACGTTTTTGTCCTTGCACCAGGTGGAAGGAGAAACTTTCTTCGGGGAATTTTTATTTATATTAAATCTCAGGATAAAAATAGAGAAGTCTATGAGGTTCGCGTCAATCCTGGTGCGCTTTTGCCCTTGCACCAGGTGGAAGGAGAAACTTTCCCCAGGGAATTTTTATTTATATTAATTCTCAGGATCAAAATAGAGAAGTCTATGAGGTTCGCGACGACTTTAGTATACTGTTCCCTATATACCAGGTGTAAGGAGCGAGTTTCTTAAGGGAATTTTAATTTGTATCAATTATCGGGATAAAAATAAAAAAGTCTATAAGGTTCGCGTCAATCCTGGTGCGCTTTTACCCTTGCACCAGGTGGCAGGAGAAACTTTCCCCAGGGAATTTTTATTTACATTAATTCTCTGGATCAAAATAGAAAAGTCTACGGGGTTCGCGTCGACTCTGGTGTGCATTTGCTTTTGTGCCAGGTGTAAAGAGCGAGTTTCTTCACGGAATTTTAATTTATATCAATTGTCCGGATATAAATAAAGAAGTCTATAAGGTTCGCGACGACCCTGGTGTAGTTTTTTCCTTACACTAGGAGGAAAGAAATTTTCGTTTCTAATATGACTGTAGAATTTCTTACCTTTGTAATAACATCCCCTTTCTGTGCATCAACAGAAACCACCGCGTAGTAAGGCAGGTTGACAAACATTGGGCAATTGTCGTTGATATCGAGGATAGTGACGTTAACGATAACGTGGGCAACTCTTGGCCTTTTCCTGTCCATTTGACTCTTGGCTTCGACGATAAGTTCGTAATTGTCACAAACTTCCCTATCGAATCTCTTTCCCGTTGTCCTGATCGCTCCTGATGTTGGTCCGATCACAAACATGTCCGTGGGATTAAGGATACTAAAAAGCACGTGCTCGTGCAGGTCGCTTCCCAGAACATTAACCACAGCCACTGTCGTTATCTTCGTCGAGTTCTCCATTATGGTTCCTTCGTAAACCTCCTTCTGGAAAACTAAACCGGAATTTTCCGACTTTTCAACGTTAACGCTCACTTGCGCCACACTTGAGTATTTGCCATCAGAGACTCTCACATGAAGGAGATATCGCTTTTTCATTTGTTCTGGTTCGTGAACAGTTATCACTCCTGAATGAGAGTCGATCTCAAAAGTGTGAGCTTGATTTCCATCAATAATGTCGTATCTGAAAATGATTAGTTAACTTAGTAGCTGTGAAAGGAAAAAATGGTTTTTTGATCATCTTTATGCATGAAGTAGGAGAGATTTTCTTCAAGGAATTTTTTATTCTTTAGAATTATCTGGTCAACATGAAGAGAAATATGAGGTTCGCGACGATCATGGTGTGTTTTCAGCTTTGCACCAGGTGAAAGTGAAAGCTTTCTTCTAGAGGTTTAAAGTATTTTCGAATCAAAAGATATTAATAGACAGATCTATGGAGTTCACGATGATTCTGGTGTATTTTTAGCTTTGCACCAGGTGGAAGTAAAAGCTTTCTTCTGGAAGTTTAAAGTATTTTAGAATCTAAGGACATTAATAGACATATCTATAAGGCTCACGATGATCATGGTGCATATTTAGCTTTCCACCAGGTGGAAGTAAAAGCTTTCTTCTGGAAGTTTAAAGTATTTTCGAGTCTAAGGATATTAATAGACACATCTATGAGGTTCACGATGATCCTCGTGCATTTTTAGCTTTGCACCAGGTGGAAGTAAAAGCTTTCTTCTGGAAGTTTGAAGTCTTTTCAGGTGTTGGGATATTAATAGACAGATCTATGAGGTTCACGATGATCCTGGTGCATTTTTAGCTTTGCACCAGGTAAAAGTAAAAACTTTCTTCTGGAAGTTTAAATTATTTTCGAATCTAAGGATATTAATAGACACATCCATGAGGTTCGCGACGATCCTGGTGATTTTTTCCCGTACACCGAGTGAAAAAAGTAAAAACACTCACCTAAGGGGTGTTCCTTCCGTGCTGTCTGGATCGACCGCCCGAACTGCAATAACCGCCACATTTTTGTACGTCGGCAACAGTACCGTCGTGTTGTACTCGTTTTTCAAGAATTTGGGTGGACAGTCGTTGACATCCGTCACTGTGATGATGACCTTCGCTGTCGTCTCCGAGGAAAGTTTTGGTTTCCCTAGATCCGAGACCTTGACATGAAATGAGAATTCCGGCACGGTTTCGTGGTCCAAAACCATCACCGTCCTGATAGCCCCGGTACTGGAATCGATGTGGAAGAATTTTCTCGGCAGGTCCTCGACGATGTCGTAGTTCAAAAGTGCGTTTAATTCCGAGTCAGCATCCTCGGCCTTGATAACCAAGGGTGAGCTGCTGTTTGTCAACACTAAGGATCCGATGGTAGCACCTTCACTGATTTCCCCGTTGTAAACTGCCTGCAGGAAACGAGGAGGGTTGTCGTTTTTATCCAGGACGTGAACGATGACGTTGCAAGTCGCCGTCGCTCCGGCCATGTTTGTCGCCAGGAGGGTCAGATTGTAAAACTTGGTTTTCTCGTAGTCGAGACGGTTCTTAGTGGTGATGACTCCGGTGCTGGGGTTCACGAAGAAGGTGTTGTCTTGATTTCCGTGCGTGATCTCGAACATCAGGGAGGAGGTGCTTCTGGCCTCGACATGTTTCACGTATGTGCCGATTTGCTGGTTCTCGTAGATCTCAGCAGCGAGTTCCTTCTGGAGGAACCTCGGGGGAGCGTTATCGGCCATTGTTATCATCACGTGGACTGGAACTGAGTTAGAGAGCGTGGGAATCCCATGATCCGTCGCCTTGACCAGAAGAATGTACTCTGAAGAAGCACTCAAGTCCAGTTCCCGAGCTACCCGGATGATGCCCAAGTCCGGATCGATGCTGAAGACATTTCCCACGTTTCCTGAGGTAATTGAGTAGGTGATTCGAGCGTTTTCGCCGCGGTCTTTGTCGATGGCGCAGACCTAGAAAAAGATATTCGATTTTTGTTATTTTTCTGGTAGTTGCACTAGGTCTGATATTTTCCAAAGGAAGGATATTCCACAGGAACTTTTTGCAAATTTGAGAACTTCAAGGCATACGGGATAAGTCTGTAAGGTTCGCGTCGACCTTGGTGAATATTTCCCTTTGCACCAGGTCTTTGCGAGCATATTCTTCGAGAATTTTTTGGATATCTAACATCTGGGTAATACGAGAAATGTTTCTGTAAGGTTTACGACGATCTTAGTGCATTTAATACCATAAAAAATCAACTTACATAAAAAGTAATAAATATTCAAATTACCTGAACTACTGCACTTCCCAAAGCCGACGTCTCAAAAATCTTTCCCTGGATGATTTCGCTCGTAAATTCCGGTGCATGATCGTTGTGATCGTGTACGGTAACAATGACCCTGGCGTAATTTCTTTTCGCTGGTGTACCCTGATCCTTCACCATCACGGTCAATATATGTTCCTCAATAGTTTCGCGATCCAAGGCTTCGTTCAAAGTCACAGTTTCAGTAACCGAGTCAACGTGGAAAATTTCCAAGGATGCCTGATTCTGGGCAGCGTGTAAACTGTAGAAAACCTTCTTATCCTCGTCCTGGTCAGTGGCATGGAGCTGTAGAACTGTCTCGCCTTTTTCCACATTTTCAGATATTTCCACACGGTACACTGCTTCACTAAATTCGGGCCTGTGATCGTTTATGTCAATAACTGTCACTAAGAGTTGCGTAAAAGCCTGGTGAATTCCATCTGTCACACTAATTGTCAAATTGTAGAAATTTTGGGTCTCCCAGTCCAGTTGTTTTGCCAGAAGGACATTTCCGTTGTCTCTGCCGATGAAGAACTCGTCCCGCTTATCACCATCTGAAGTAAAAAATTTCGAATATTATATAATTTTTTACAAAAATTATAGACCTAAAAAAAGATATATTCGATTTTTGTTATTTTTCTGGTAGATGCACTAGGTCTGATATTTTATAAAGGAAGGATATTCTTCAGGATTTTTTTGTGAATTTTAGGACTTCAAGGCATACGAAATAAATCTATAACGTTCGCGATGACCTTGGTGAATATTTGCCATTGCACCAGGTCTTTTGAAGTACATTCTTTGAGAATTTTTTTGGATATTGGGTGATCTATAGAGGCAGAGGTCCATAAAAATTAAATTGAACACCAGGTCTATAAAAATTATTATTATTAATAATAATAAATTTTTCTGGTAGATGCACTAGGTCTGATATTTTCTAAAGAAAGGATATTCTTCAGGATTTTTTTGTGAATTTTAGGACTTCAAGGCATACGAAATAAATCTGTAACGTTCGCGATGACCTTGGTGAATATTTGCCATTGCAGCAGGTCTTTTGAAGTACATTCTTCGAGAATTTTTTGGATATTGGGTGATCTATAGAGGCAGAGGTCCATAAAAATTAAATTGAACATCAGGTTTATAAAAATTATTATTAATAATAATAAATTTTTCTGGTAGATGCACTAGGTCTGATATTTTCTAAAGGAAGGATATTCTTCAGGAACTTTTTGTGAATTTAAGGACTTTAAGGCATACGAAATAAATCTGTAAGGTTCGCGATGACCTTGGTGAATATTTGCCATTGCACCAGGTCTTTTGAAGTACATTCTTCGAGAATTTTTTGGATATTGGGTGATCTATAGAGGCAGAGGTCCATAAAAATTAAATTGAACATCAGGTTTATAAAAATTATTATTAATAATAATAAATTTTTCTGGTAGATGCACTAGGTCTGATATTTTCTAAAGGAAGGATATTCTTCAGGAACTTTTTGTGAATTTAAGGACTTTAAGGCATACGAAATAAATCTGTAAGGTTCGCGATGACCTTGGTGAATATTTGCCATTGCACCAGGTCTTTTGAAGTACATTCTTCGAGAATTTTTTGGATATTGGGTGGTCTATAGAGGTAGAGGTCTATAAAAATTAAATTATAAACGTCAGGTCTATAAAAATTATTATTATTAATAATAATAATAAATTACTCACCGACGATATCATACCACAAGGTATCTCCGTCTGTATCCGTTGCCTGCACAAGGGCAACCAGAAATCCCGCTTTATCGCTCTCAGTGATTTTAACGGTCTGATTATTCGTTTTGAAAACTGGAGGATTTTCAGATTCCGCCGGTGATTCGACAACTTGGACCGAAACACGAGTCTGATGACTTCGTTGTGGTTCCCCGAAATCTGCTGCTCGTATCTAGTAAAAAATTTAATTTTATCATTATTTTATTTTTTATTTTTGTATTTTTTGGGGGTGACTAAGAATCATTCTAGTTTATAGAGTAGTGTAGTTTCTTAATATTTTATACAAATATATTTTTTATTTGTAAAAAAATTAAAAACCTAAATAAATTAAATTAAAAACCTAAATAAAAAAATAAATTGCTATTTTCCTGGCAGATGCACCAGGTCTGATATTTTCTAAAGAAAAGATATTCTTCAGGAACTTTTTGTGAATTTGAAAACTCCGAGACATAAAGAATAAGTTTGTAAGGTTCACGACGACCTTGGAGAATATTTCCCGTTGCACCAGGTCTTTGCGCGTTCATTCTTCGAGAATTTTTTGGATATTTAACATCTGGGTAGGAAGAGAAACATCTAAATAAAAAAAAAATGTGAAATTAAAAATAATTTTAGTAATATATCTTACAAGCATTTCGTATTCTTGACCGGCCTCGAACCCACGTTGAGAATATACCATTCCAGTGGAGGGGTGAATTTTGAATTTCCCTTTGCCTCTCCCACTTTTGATGCTGTACTGGATCCTTCCATTTTCTTCAATATCCTTGTCATACGCGAGTACCTAAATATAAACAATTGTTAATATTTAATTTTAATGTAATTTAAATTAAATTTAAAAATAAAAATAAACATACATATACTTTATAAATAAAAATAAATAGAAAATTAGAAACTTAATTTTTTCCCAACTTTTTTTCTCTTTTTTAAGGAAAAAAAAACCTTTTTACTTTAAAGAAACAATTCAAACGGAGTCTGACCACAACCAGCTTATCTACTGTTAGTCTGACCAGTGCTAGACTTAACTACTCGTCTGACTAAGATCAACTTTCTCTACTGAGGCTGACCGAGTTGATACCTTCCACTGAGAAATGGGTTTCCACCGGCAGTCTGACCGAGTTTGGCTTTATCTACTGGCGGTCTGACCACCCATATCCACTGCGATTCAAGTAGATAAGACAGATTTTCGGCAGACGCTCGTTGATTTATTTTATTAAAGGCGTTTCTGACGTCAGAATTACCAACAGAGTAATTAATTTTTTTTCTTTCGCCTTCCATGGACTAAATTATTATTGCATTTTAAATACAATTCAGTAAATGGTTAATTATTATTATATATTATTACTATTATTATTATTATTACTATTATTATTATTATTATTATTATTGTTGTTGTTGTTGTTGTATTACTATGTAACAAATATAAAAAACTTAACGTCCAAGAATAAATTTAAAAAATACATGGAATCCAATTTGGACAAAATAAAAAAAGGATAAATTAATTTAATAAATAATAATTTATAATAAAAATAATAATAACAATAATAATAATAGATAAATTTATCAAAAAAGGGAAATTCCTAAAAAAAAGGAAACAAGGCTTTTCCTTTTTTATTTTTTCGGATTTTGGTTGCATGAAATTTTGAGATATTATTTATTACTATTATTTTTATTATTATTATAATTATCATTAAGTAATTAATAAATCTTTCGGTAATTTTGACAAAACCTTCAGCTGGAAAGAATCAGTCAATCGTTACAGATTAAATACTGGATGCTGAAAAAAAAAATATATATATATAAGAGAAAAATACACGAAAAATACACGTTAATTCTTTTTTCGCTGCCCCTACTCGAAATCTGGTATTTTTTTTTGCAGAAAAATTACCACGTATTTTTTCTTTCTATTCTTGTTTTAAAACTTTTAGTGCTGAAAGACGTTTTATTGCCTGGGAGTCCCAAAAATTTTTTATCGAAAATAAAAACTGTTAATTATATAAACAATTTTTATAAACAACTGAACATTTTGAAAATTTTTTCATGAATTGATCTAATTTTTTTGCGAAATGAACTAAAAATGTATTTCCAGGGACTTCTGGCTATCATATTTTTCATATTGACAAAAACTGTTAATTATATAAACAATTTCTATAAACAAATGCACATTTTAACCATTTTTCAATAATAGGCCTAATTTTTTGCGAAATGAACTATAAATGTCTTCCCAGTGACTCCTGGCTATCATATTTTTCATATTGACAAAAACTGTTAATTATATAAACAATTTTAATAAACAAATGCACATTTTGACCATTTTTTCCTGAATAGGCCTAATTTTTGCGGAATGAACTAGAAATGTCTTTCCAGGGACTTCTTGCTATCATATTTTTCATATTGACAAAAACTGTTTATTATATGAACAATTTTTATACACAAGTGCATATTTTTACAATTGTTTCATGAATAGGCCTAATTTTTTGCGCAATAAACTAGAAATGTCTTTCCAGGGACTCCTTGCTATCATATTTTTCATATTGACAAAAACTGTTAATTATATAAATAATTTTTATAAACAAATGCATATTTTCACCATTTTTTCATCAATAGGCTTCATTTTTTTGCGGAATCAACTAGAAATGTTTTGCCAAAGACTCCTTGTTGCCACATTTTGCATAATGGCAATAATTGTTAATTACATAAACAATTTTTACAAACAAATGCAAATTTTCACAAATGTGTCATGAATAGGCTTCATTTTTTGCGGAATTAACTAAAAATGTCTTTTCAGAGGCTCCTTGCGAACATATTTTTCATATTGACAAAAACTGTTACTTATAAAAACAATTTTTATAAAAAATTGCACATTTTTACCACTTTTTCATTAATAGGCTTCATTTTCTCGCGAAGTCAACTCGAAATGTTTTGCCAAAGACTTCTTGCTGCCACATTTTGCATAATGACAATAATTGATAATTATATAAACAATTCTTATAAACAACTGCACATTTGCACAATTGTTTAATGAACAGGCTTCACTTTTTTTGCGAAATGAACTAGAAATGTCTTTCCAGGGACTCCTTGCTATCATATTTTCATATTAATAAAAACTGTTAATTAAATCAACAATTTTTATAAACAAATGCATATTTTCACCATATTTAATTAATAGGCTTCTTTTTTTTTGCGGAATCAACTTTTGCAAAAGAGTCCTTGTTGTCATATTTTTCATGATCAAAACAACTGTTAATTGTATAAACAATTTTTATAAGCAAACCCACATTTTCGTCATTTTGGCATGAATAGGCTTAATTTTCGTTTAAACAATTATTAGCTTTCATTAATTAAAAATATATGACAGGAAGAAGTCCCTGGAAAGACATTGATAGTTCATTCCACAAAAAATTAGTCCTGTTCATGAAAAAATGGTCAAAATGTGCATTTGTTAATCAAAATTGTTTATGTAATTAACAATTATTTTCATTATGAAAAATATGGCATCAAGGAATTTTTAGCAAAATAATTTGGGTTGATTTTGCAAAAAAATTAGGCCTGTTCATGAAAAAATAGGGAAAATGAAATTGTTTATAAAAATTGTTTATATAATTCAGAATTATTGTCAAAATAAAAAATATGGTTACAAGGAGTCTTTGGCAAAATATTTTGAGTAGATTCCGCAAAAAAAATAAAGCTTATTCATAAAAAAATGGGTAAAGTGTATTTGTTTAGAAAAATTGTTTTTATAATCAACAATTTTTGTCACTATGAAAAATAAGATTGCTAGGCATCCCTGGAAAGACATTTCTAGATCATTCCGCAAAAAAATTAGGCCTGTTCATGAAAAAATGGTCGAAATGTACATTTGTTTAGAAACATTGTTTATATAATAAACAGTTTTTGTCAGTATGAAAAATATGGCAGCAAGTTTTGCATAATATTTTAAGTCTATTCCGCAAGAAAAATAAAATTCATTTAAATGATGAAAATGTGCATTTGTTTATAAAAATTGTTTATATAATTAACAATTATTGTCATTATGAAAAATGTGGCTACAAAGAGTCTTTGGCAAAATATTTTGAGTTGATTCGGCAAAAAAATGAAGCCCATTCATGAAAAAATGGTCAAAATGTTCATTTGTTTAGAAAAATTGTTTATATAATCAAAAGTTTTTGTCACTTTGAAAAATACGATAGCAAAGAGATCCTGGAAAGACATTTCTAGATCGTTCCGGAAAAGAAATTAGGCCTGTTCATGAAAAAATGTTCAAAATGTGCATTTGTTTATAGAAATTGTTTATATAATTACGTTTTTTTTTATTATGAAAAATATGACAGCAAGGAGTCTTTAGGAAAACATTTCAAGATGATTCCGCAAAAAAATGAAGCCTATTAATGAAAAAATAGTTAAAGTGCATTTGTTTATAAAAATTGTTTAAATAAATGGTAAACAGCAGCTATTTTTAACTAATTGTAAGCTCACATGATTATCTGTCATATTTCATACAAAATCTAAGAATTTAAAATAGCTAATCACTGCGAATAACAAAAAAATGACTTTTGCTCAGCAGTTTGTTTATAACATTATAAACAATTCTTTTTCTTACATTATCCTACTGGATATTATTTTTAGTTAGTCATTACATTGATTTATGACCTTTTTTAATAAATTTGAAAATCTTAAAAGAAATGGTATCACTGAAAAGTTAGACAAAAAAAAGTTTAAGCTTTGTTGTTAAATAACACATTTTTTAGTCAGTGAAATATTCGCAGTTACTCATACCTGGAAGACTTACGGTTATTTCTAAAAAAAAAAACACATCAAAATCGGTTAGGATTTGTATTGTCGGTCGATTTTTGTCCAAAAAAGGTGCTTTTTTCCCACTGTGCGACACCTCTAGAAAATTTTGAAACAAAAAAGGAAAAAAATACGTGGTAATTTTTCTGCAAAAAGACACCAGATTTCGAGGAGGAAGCAGTAAAAAAAAATTAAATGGGTTTTTCCTGGGCACCGTAATATATATATATATGCAAGAAAAGTTATAATTAACTTAACTTACTTAACTTAATTATA
>JBAGKK010528081.1:0-12743 GCA_037177015.1 Euceroptres primus
GATAAATGTCAAAAATGACAATTTTCAAAGTATCAAAGTCCCCAAAAAATTTTTAATTGCATTTTTGACTATTGGAACCACATCCCGCAACCCTCCTGAGGGTTGCAGGATTATATTCAAGTTGTTATATTCAAGTTATTATATTCAAGTTTTGAATTAAACCTAGGGGTGGCTTCAAAAAAAATTTCCAGATAAATGTCAAAAATTACAATTTTCAAAGTATCAAAGTCCCCAAACAATTTTTAATTTCATTTCTGACTATTGGGACCACATCCCGCAATCCTCCTGAGGCACCCCTATTATATTCAAGTTTTGAATTAAACCTAGGACTGGTTTCAAAAAGAATTTCCAGAAAAATGTCAAACGTGACAATTTTCAAAGTATCAAAGTCCCCAACAAATTTTTATCTGCATTTCTTACTATTGAAATCATATTCTACAACCCTCCTGAGGAACCCCTATTATCCACAAGTTTTGAAATTAAACGTAGTGGTCGTTTCAAAAAGAATTTCTAGACAAATGTCAAAAATGGCAATTTTCAATTTGTCAAAGTCCCCAGATAAATGTCATTCTTAGCATTTATCTGGAAATTCTTTTTGAAACCACCCCTAGGTCAATTTGGAAAACTTGAGGAAGGTTTGCGGATGTGATCCCAATAGTCAGAATTGCAATTAAAAATTTTTTGGGAACTTTGATACTTTGAAAATTGTCATTTTTGACATTTATTTCAAAATTTTTTTTGAAACTACCTCTAGGTCTAATTTAAAAACTTGTGAATAATAGGGGTGATAAATACGTGATTTTACTTTTGTAACTTTTTTTTATAGAAAAAATACAATGAAAAATGATTTTATAATTAGTGGTATTTTCTATTTTTTAATTTTTTGGGGGTCTTCTGAACTCCTAAATAGGGATAATTTTTTGAAATTTTCAAGTAACGAAAAGCGATGCTCACTTTGGTTTTCAATGACGAGTAATTTGATACCTGTAACATATTTTTATATTTTTCCTCCAGGTCGCTAGCGAAGTTAAAAAAATATGCTAAAAAACAGTTTATTTTGCGGTCACTCTTTACCCCATTTACTGCCCCCCAGCACCCCCTGGGAGCACTAAATTGCAAATCTGACCTCAGATTCGTGATCTGCGACCTCGAAAACCCCCGGGGTAGTATTTTCAGTGCCTATAAACTCTTTTTAAGATGTAGAAGTAAATTTTTATCTTGTTTAATTAAGTTTACAATGAGTTTTGGCTTTTTATGGTCTATTAGACTTTTCAAAGCCGTATTAAGGGTCGAAATTTCGCGAAAAAAATATTCAAACCATGGTTTTCGATGTATTTTGATCCTTAGAATTCAATTCTGAGATCAAATTAATCGTATCATTGTTCGTTTTTTTTAACTCCAAAAACCCATGAAAAAACCGTAAAAATGGGTTTTTTGCATATATCTCAAAAAATGGTGGGGGAGGCTATTTTTTAACTGCAGATTCGGATTCATCATCTAAAAATACGTACATAAAAAAAAGTTGGTCTGGTCAAAAGTACAGGCAACTTTTTTTTTGCGGGCCTGTGTAATTGATAATTTTTATTTATAGTTAACAACTCATCAAGAATTATCGAAGACTACTTTCCTCAGTAACTTGGCGTGTCTAATTCCAATGCCTGATATCAATCAGAGTCCCAGAAATATGTACCAGTGTCAGGTGAATTTTGAATTTACTTTCTTAGTCAGAACGAATCAGATTGCAACTTAAATTAACAAATTTGATTTGTTTCGTAGATGGGCAAACAAACCATGGGAACTCCGTGTCTCAACTGGCTTCAACAATCCGAAACTAAATTGTACAGGTTACAAACTCCAGCGACTCCCTTATTCCGCCCAATCCATCACGATGATATCGGTTTAGATAACTTTGCCATGGGCACAAACGCAATTGTGGCCGTTATTTCTTACACGGTAAAGAAAATTCTTTCAAATAATTAAGAATTAATCATTCAAAATTTTCAATGAAATTAAAATTGTGCAACTAAAATTAGAAGATTCTGATTAAAATTGTACAACTAAAATTAGAAGATTCTAATTAAATTTTTACGAATAAAATTAGAAGATTCTAATTAAAATTTTACAACTAAAATTAGAAGATTTTAATTTTAGTCGTACAATTTTAATTTCACAATCGGTTTTTTAAACAGGGTTACGACATGGAAGACGCTATGATACTAAACAAAGCATCTTTCGATAGAGGTTTTGCGCATGGTATGATCTACAAATCAGAATTTGTGGATCTAAAAGATTCGAAGGATTACTTTGCTCTAGACCCTAAAGCTTCTGAGCTTCAGGATATTTTGGATTCGGACGGATTACCAACTCCTGGTGTCATGCTTAAAAAAGGAGACGTTTATTATTCGTTAGTTGATTTCTTATTTAAATAGATTGTAATATTTTCCTTTAGGAACTAATTTTTCTCAATTGCAGTTACTGGAATGACGATCAGCTAGTATACAAGACAGGAAGATACATGGGCCAAGAAGAAGTTTATGTAGACAATGTAAAACTCTGTGGCACCTTGCACAGTCACGTTCCTCGAAGGGCTTGTATCACCTACCGAATTCCGGTTTGTATATTCTATTTCCTTTGTGCTAAATTAAGATTTTGAAATTAGAGTTGATGTTGATTTAAGAATTTAATTTCCAGCGTAATCCGAGTATTGGAGACAAATTTGCTTCAAGGGCAGGACAGAAAGGTATCTGTTCTCAAATGTGGCGTCAAGAGGATTTGCCAGTTTCAGAAACAGGATTAGTTCCTGACATCATCTTTAACCCTCACGGATTTCCCAGTCGAATGACAATTGGTATGTATTAAACAAAAATTCAAACCAACGTAATATAATTTATGGAACTTCCTAAATTGTTTTAAATCCATTCTGCATTAAAATTAAAAATTATTCTTGAGCACTATATTCTAAATCCATTCTGCATTAAAATTAAAAATTATTCTTGAGCATTATATTTTAAATCCATTCTGCATTAAAATTAAAAATTAATCTTGTACATTATATTCCAAATCCATTCTGCATTAAAATTAAAAATTATTCTTGAGCATTCAACTAATTTTTCTATCAAAAGCCATGATGATCGAGTTCATGGCTGGAAAGTCAGCAGCAATCCACGGACTTGTGCACGACGCGACACCATTTAGACACTCGGAAGATGACTCGCCTGTGGAGTATTTTCGACAACTGTTGGAAGCAGGTGGCTACAATTACCAGGGAGCTGAAAGAATGTACAATGGAAACACTGGAATAGAAATGGATGTTGGCATCTTTATGGGAGTTGTTCACTACCAAAGACTTCGACACATGGTTTCAGATAAGTGGCAGGTTTGTATTCTCTATTATTGCTCATCAAAACTTTTCTACCATTTCTTGACCTTAACTTAAATTATTTTTACTGTTCGCCAGGTGAGAAGCACGGGACCTATCGATGGATTGACTAAGCAACCAATTAAAGGTCGAAGAAGAGGTGGAGGCGTCAGATTTGGAGAAATGGAACGTGATTCTTTAGGTGCTCACTCGTGTCCTTTCATTCTGCAAGATCGTCTGTTTCATTGCTCAGATGAAGGCCCAGTAAGAAGCTTGTATTTGAAAATAGAATAGACGCAAATTTAATTTATAATGAATAAAAATATATAAACTAAAAATTAAAATACAGAAAAACAAACTGGTTTCACAGAGTTTCTTTTTTTCAGATGTTGATTTGCGAAAAGTGTGGCAGTTGTATTGGAGCAGGAATGGAGTTGGCTGTAAGTAAAGCAGGAGTCGGAGAAAGGAGAATCAAATGCAAAATGTGTGAAGACGAGCAATCTGCAGTAGAATTGGACATGCCCTATATGTTACGCTACCTCGTTTACGAACTGGCTTCTTGTAATGTAAATTTGCATATCGAGCTCGAGAAAAAGTGAGTCTATTATTAAAACAAATCAAATTATATTTTTATTCGAAAATTTACTCTTTTCGCACAGTTCTATAATGCGATATAAAATAAAAGGTCCAAGATATTCGAATAAAATTTTTATTCGCTGATACTCGAAGCATCAAATTACAACATTATATATTATATTACAAATTTATTTTGCACATCTTGACACAAATTCATCAGTGGTACTTGTGTGTATTTACATAATTTAATATCGATGCCTTAGAGCAGAAAATTCATACAATTGGAGGACAATCACATGACAAACAAGACGATTTCCTGTTTTGAATTATTTCTTTACATGGAATGTGAATATCCGATTTTCAATATACTTTTGTACAATTAGGGAGAACGTGGTAAAAGCAATCCAGGTCTCAATTAGACGAGAGCTGTAGAGATGTAGAGCTCGTCGATTTTTTTATAGATTGTTGGAATATATTTTAGTAAGACCCTGTGTCGTGTGGAACTTTAAGAATCACTAGGGGTGTCTAAAAAAGCGTCAGATGAACTACTTTCAAATTGTAAGGATAATTTGGAAACTTAGAGTTATTTAGGCTTTAGCCGCAACTTGTGCTCCAGATTTTGATCCTTGTGATGGCGTTCCTTGTTCCTTTTCCAGTTGCTTTCCAAGATATTCCCTGCAAAAATAAAGTTCATTTTTATTTTTACTTACGAAATTATGCCTGGATTTTTAAAATATTTACAATGAATGACGATTATTACACTTTGGAGTTTTGCTTACCAATTGTGCACCATTAATTTCTGCACAGCCAACAAAGCTTCGTATCGTACGTTAGGATCATCATGTCCAAGAAGTTGCATTACGCGTTGCTTGCCTCCCAGTTGCTCAATTACACTGCAAGAAAATTAACAAATTTTAATTAGAATTATTCAGACAAACAACAATTATTATAATTTAAGAAACTCTTTTCTTACTGTTTGCCACGTGGATAATGTCGAACGTATTCTCCAATATCGAAACTGGCGACGCTCAGAACAAGAGGATCTTTGCTAGTTTCGAGCAAGTGAACTAGAATGCGAAGTAGTTCGTAGTTCTTTTCGTTCAAGCGACTTGCGTTCTCTCGCCAGAATTTTCCAGATTTATGAACAGGTGACCATTCCAGACGCCCGGACTTGACTTCTGTAGAATATTCGTCGAAAGAACTGAGGTCTTGAACTGAAGCTTGGAGTTTGTCATTCAAGAATTCAATATCTCCGGTGATGTCCTCGTCGTCGAATTTACGCTGGCCTAAGATTGAGAGCTGCTTGAGTACTTTACACTGAACCATGGCGATGCAATGTTCCTTTGCGACTTGGGCGTCTCCCACTTTTTCGATTAAGTTCTGAAAAAAGAAGAAAGAGGATTTTGGTTTATTGAGAGAAAGTTTCATTAAGAAATTACATTTATTTCGAAACTGAAGAGTGATTGTGTTGTAAATTACAACAAAATGAAAGCAAATCCTTATTATCTTTATTATAATTAAAAACTTACTCTGAATACTGCAAGAATAATACGTGTCACCTTTTCCTTCACAGAATCACTAAGTATATCTGCTAAGATAGGAATAACATTGAACCTGAAATAAAATTCTTAATTAAATACAATAAAGAAAAACAAAATGAATTCGAATAAAGAAAAACAAAATGAATTCGACTAAAGAAAAATAAAATGAATTCGAATCAAGAAAAATAAAATTAATTTGAATAAAGAAATCACCTTTTTAAATCTTTTAGTTGAACAAGAATCAGTTTTTTAACGAACACAAATTTTTTTATCAGACCAGACATTCACATATCTCAAAGAATCATTCCATGTATTGACATAATCAATTCAAACAATGACTCCAACATGACATGCAAATCGCCCAACCTCAAGTTTCCGGCTCTTTAGAGACAGCGGCACTCCAACGAGACAAGAAGGAGAGAGGAAACAAAAAAGAGAGTCAACCAAATCAACCTCTCACTCTCTTTCTTCCATCTCCGTCAAACTCACAATAAAGGGAGGGTGCACCTACATGTTTGGAAGTCGATTTATACCTCCTCATCAGGGTAAATATGGGGGTATTATATGTTAAAACATATGGGAATACCACATGTTAAAACATCTTTCTTTTTATTATTAAATAATCCTAACAATATTACCCTTATTTTTTATAAAAACTTAATAAAACTATCAAAAGCCTTGTTATATTTTGCCAGATCTTTTTTCAAATTGATGGCATTGTTCCCTTCCCTCTTTATAAACAACATCTCAGTGAATTCCCTCTTTCTCTGATGTCTCTCATGATGTAAAATTTTAACATCTTCCCAATTAAAATCATGACCATGTGTTATGCATGTTTGGACAGTACAATGTGGTACTTAGCATTCCCATATAAATTACTCTGATGCTCATTTCTTCTCATTTTTAACATCCTTCCTGTCTGCCCTATGTACGTTGCATTACAATCGCTACATTTAATTTTGTAAACAATCCCCCATTTTTCAAGTTTATCATATTTATCTTTTCCCAATTTAATAATCTTATCACTTTTAAATGGAATACGATAAATCGTATGTAAATTAAGTTGTTTCAAGAGTTTTCGCAATATTTGTGTAATTTTACCAAAATAAGGCAAAACAACAGTATTAAATCTGTTAAATTCAATAGGAGCATTACTATTGGAAACATTATCATACCTTGCTATCTGTTTGAGTCTATTACTGATGTGCTTCTCAATAAAATCAATTGGATAATGATTCAAATAAAGGATTTGTTTACAAATTTCAATATTTTTATCATGAAACCTTGGATCCGCTAGTTTCATTGCTCTGTCCACCAAATTTTTTATGACACCCACTTTAGTTTGTGCTGCATGGCTAGAGAGGAAGTTGGAGTCATTGTTTGAATTGATTATGTCAATACATGGAATGATTCTTTGAGATATGTGAATATCTCGTCTGATAAAATATTTTAAATAAAGACATTAAGCTTTGGTACTGTTCAGAAAATTCATTTTTCGATTATGAATGGTTCTTAGCCGTCCTAACAAAAATTAAAATTATTTTGGAACCTACTTGTTCATTTTCTCTGCCAGAAGAGGATTGAAGGTAAGAACCCAAAGGCAAAAGATGAGTTGGTATTGCACTTGGAAGTTGACTCTACCGGAGAGAACGCTTAAAAGAGTGGAAATACCATCCACAGAGACAAAAGCAAATCGATACTCATCAATACGCAGCATCATTTGCAGGCACCTTGCCACTGACTGAATGTATTCATTGTTCTAAATTAAAAAAGAAAAAAAAAACAATTTAAAAAACTAAATTATTTTCTACTAAATTTTTATTTGGAAAAATGGAACGAGTGTCCAAATATGATTCGGTTTTAAGGTCCAATAGAATATACGTCGTACGCATGCATACAAGACGTGTCATCTACAAAATATGAGAATAGTGTGAGGTTTCAGCATCTACGAGCAAACTCTTCAAAAAATAATTCTAATTCTAACATGCGCATCACATCAACCTCGCGGTTATTACTCGTCAATCTGGATGGCTTGTACGAGTTTTGAAATATGGTGCTTTTAAAAAAAAAGTAATGGTGCGTTTAATTTGAAATTCTGGCAAAATTACTGCACTTTGTTGTAGTTTACTAAATCTTAATAGTATTTTCTTTCGATTTCTGAATAGAATTTTATTTTATTGTCCGTTTTCTAGTACTGGATTTTATCTGACGTTGAATAAAGAAAAACTGAACGACTGAACTGCAGGAAAAGGTACTTAGCATTATGGTAGAATCGGCTCTAAATGTTACGATGAGTTATTACAAAACCAACCGGATGGAGCAACTCGTGTAGCTCATTGGTCTCCCCAGCCTCGTTGGGGGTGTTGTCCTGCGCTACCTCGGCATGCATGCTTCCCTCCTGAAGGGCATCGAACTAAAAAAACCCACTCGGAGTGTCGTCCATTCGCGTTATGTAAATATGTACATCTTTCTAAAATGTTCATACAACCCACAACCTTGCCAAAAAAGCAACACTGATGCTGCATCGATAAGTGATTGTAGCCTCATCTTCATGATACTATATTTGCACCTTCGACGGTGCCTGGGAAACTACGTGACTCGAATTTTATTATTGCACAAAACGAGATTTAATGGAGAGAATTAATAGGAAAGTTTTACTCGAAAAACTGACAAAGCACCATTACCTATTGAGCCAAAGGGCTGTTCACTCTCGAGTTGAGACTCGAGTGATCGGATACTCTATGCGAATTCTAGCGACTCTAAAGACTCGCGGTGACTTGCGTTTTGGAGTAGTAACTCCGAGTAATATAATTGGAAGAAGAAGAGTAATATAATATATAATTATTGTAATTATAATTATATAATGTTTTGTGATTATTATTAGAAATTATGATTTTTAAAATATATTATTATTACTTTACTATTATAATACATACATGAATAATTTTTCAAATTGAAATTATTATTCTGATGAAACGAGCTTGGTCATAATATAAATAAGTTTCATTATTATTTAGTTAAATGAAAATTTCCATTTCGAATATTTCTGTCTGCGTTTTACATATTTTACATATATTCCAATTAAGTCAAAATGTTACATTAAAAAATGAGTTTCACGTACTTCTTGAATGTTTGGTCCATCGATGATTTGCATGTTTTTTTTATATGGATTTCCAAAAGAAATAATCGAGAAGTTGTTTGCAAAATGCTGCAAAATAATTGTACGAAAATTTTGGACTGGCAGGTCAACTAAACCCGTTTTTCATAATCCAATTCACTTATTCGACGATTTGACTTATTTGAAAACATTGAGATTTGGCGAGATATATAGTAACGCTACAACGCCAACACCATGCTTTCAAATGCGTTTGTGTGGCACACAGGTAAGCCATCTGTGTGACTGCTGTGTGTCGATTATGAATCAAGAATCAGAAACACGCTCCCACTCCCATCAACCCGAGTAGAACTCGGCTCGACTCCTGTGGACTCTTAGCAACTCTTATACCTCGGCTAACTCTTTTAAATCCTGCGGACTCTCTCATTTTGTAGTCGCGATAGAGTAAATCTAGGAGTATTTAGATCGCTCGAGTCTCAACTCGAGAGTGAACAGCCCTTTGTATTGAGCGTGAATGAGTTAGTGATATGAGTCCTAATATCAAACGTACATCTACATTTTTACTAACAAATCGAAGCCTTTGATAGCCAATTTTAATTCACCAGAGGCCAATTCCAATATCTTTTGGTCTTTTCTTGGAGAGAAAATTGATTATCAAAGAGTGTGCCTAAAAAAATAATAAATTAGCATGCTAGACTATATCGTGAAGCCTCTTGCAATGTTTAAGTAGAAACGATTCTATGGCTGCGTGAAGTAATTATTTTTAAATTAATTTTAAATTGTATCTCTCGAATTTGTTAAACATAATTCAAGCACAGAAGCATGCGGAGAAAAGCAAGTGTTTATAAAAATACAGTATGCAATAGTGATACAAAATTACTAGATATTTAACTATTCGCCTGAAACAAAGCAACAAATTAATTGAATCAAGACCCAAAAATTTAAAAATAAAACGTACTACAATTTAACGTTTAAAAATACTACTTTTGGTACTGATCAGTATTACTTTAGAAGTAATACAAGCGCTGGTTCACAAACTTACGCTCAGTTTCAACTGATCCTTCAGCCATGTTAAGTAGAATTGAAGGTCAGTTTTCTCCATAAGCTCATGGCTCCAGCAAGCAAGTTTGGCGATTATTCGAGATGTCATGTTCATGATAAATCCATCAGGTCTGTTTAAAAGATTCAGAAATGGTCCCCAAATTGATTCTCGCTTGCGGTTCGAATGCTCCCGGAAAATTTCGACGCGACTACGATCCTCCTGTAAATGAATTTGTAAAAAAGAAGTCCATCCTATATTTTTATAGAATGTAATATAAAAAATGGCTTTGTTACAAATACCTGTAACATGTCGTCGATCATTATAAGAATGTACTGGATAGTTTGGTCTTTGGAAACATGACCAAGTAGATTCAGAAATGTTTTTGCGGCTTGGTTTGGATTTTCTTTTAGTTTCGCTTCCCTTGCTGCTGTATCGCTTGTATCGAAGGCAACTATGAAGTCGTAATCTTCTTTCGATATCATTTGAGATCTGTGGGAAAATTAATTTTATATTCAGTTATTTACACGCAAAAGTCTGCAAATAAATATTAGTAAAATTTCTATTTCAAGAAAGAAAAATGTATCAAACTTTATAAAAAGAGAATTTACAAATTTTTCTTTAAAATTTAAAAGGTTAATACAATTTTAGAATTTCACACATACAAAACGTTAAAAACAGAATCATATAAAATTGGCTGCTCCAAAAAGTTTCGTACGTACATTAACACCAAAAGCTACATTAAATATTGATTTTATGTTTAGTAAAATTTGGATATTAAACAATAGAATTATAAATACACTTACTGGAGATACGATTGCCAATTGATACGTTGATTTCTGATGTCTGCAGCTTGTTGCTGCAAAACGCTCGTTGCTGCCAGCATATCTGAGAAAATTTATATTTCAACATACGCGTAACTGACGTAATAATCAATGATAAACAACAAACAAATTAAAAATAATCTTCAAACCATAAATTTTAAAATCAAGGTAAAATTAATTATCGAAAAGTCATCGTTGCTACTGCGTCAAGGGAACTTGTCACATTCGGAGCAACGTTCAAACTCTCGAGTACAAAGGTTTATAAAACCACTTGAAATCGAGAGAAGTCTTGGCTCATTAAAGCAAAAAAAAAAGCAGAAATTTGGTAACAAATATTTATATAAAAGGGAGGGGCCTTAAAGACGAGTGATTTTCATTGCTTCTTACCTATTTTCTCTTCTGGCAACGCAGGAATAATTTCCTTGATATTCGTTTGATGCGCCATTTTTGCTGTATTTTTTACACTTATTAGAACGAAAAGACTCGCCTTTCCAGGCGGTTTTTTTCGTTTTTTCTATGAATTTTTGGAAATCCACTTGCTCTACGAAAATTCAGCTGTTCGTTCGATCACACGGGGTCACGAGTTTGACCATTACCAACTCTTTGAACTGTCAAAACACTAGTGATAATTTCTAGGAAGTTTCTATAATTACTAAGTTACTAGATGGCAGCACTGCGAGGGCGCAAGTTCGATTCCAGATTTTGAAAACGACTCATTCTTTGCCGGTTGTTGGTCAGTGACGGTTGCAGAATAATATTTAACTAATTTTTGACGTGTTTTTTTGTTAATTTTGTATGATTTTCGATATTTTTTGGTTGTCGTGTGTAAGACCGACGAAACGAGAGTGCGAGAAAGACTTGAGACATGAAAATGTTCGTTTTTTGTGGGTTAATTTGGCGCGATCGAAGTTTTGTTTGCTCCGTTTTATATTCTTTACGATTCTGTCAAAGTTTTTATTACTTTTTTTCGTGTTTTCGGTCGATTCCGTATGTGTGTATGGTTGAATTCTCCAGAGATTAGTTTTGTAAAGAAAAATCAAAACAGAGGTTATAATTTATTTTGTCGGTTTTGTCGAGTGAGAATAACAATCATAACAATATGTCCGGAGCGTCCGGAGATCACAAAAGTGACTACAAGGACTAAAACACTTAATTTTGTTTTCGACTGCATTGTTTAAAGGTTTGTACTTTCAGATCCAGTTTTTAGACCTTACTTTTATTTATTGCATTTTCGGTTACAAAATTATTATTGAAAATCAGTTTAGTATAATTAACTATAATTATAATTTATTACATTCTCATCAGAGAAGGTATTAGATTTGTGTAAAATTTAACCCCCCCCTGCTTTTGTTAAATGTCCATTTTTTGAGACCCCCTGAACCCAAAAAAAATGGTTTTCGCGAATGTGTCTGTACGTCGTCTGTAGATTTTTTGTTTGTTAGCACGATAACTTTCGAGAGAATTGACAGATTGGATTGGCCTTTGATATACTCTTTCAGTGTCCTAAAATGAAGGTCAAGTTCGTTAGTCAGCCATTTTGAATAAAAATTCAAAAAGTTACAGCATTTTGAAAATTTTTGAGACCACTTTTTTTGCAATTTACAAATTTTATGTACGAATATTCATATTACTCAAAAAGAAGAACAATTTATTCTTATGACATTTTTCGATAAGATGAAAATTATCAGACTTATAGCATTTTCAAAATTCAAGAAGTCAAAAGAAAATGAAGATTTTAAGCCAAACAATTCACGATATGAAACAAAGTCAAGAGAAGAAAAACGTTGTTTTTTGAAAGCTCTACAAGATTGGCATAACAACTTTTTGAATTTAAAAAAAAATCGAAAATTCAAATTTTTCTGCCAAAAAACGTGAGACATGAAAAAATATTCAATGAAAAAATTATTGTTCTTAAATAGATCTACAAATTTTCTGTTGACCATTTTTTGATCGGATAAGTAGTTTTCGTTCTAAACTTAAAAATTTTGTTAAAAATATTAAAAATTCAATTTCCTCGCCAAAAAACATGATATATGAGAAAATCTTACCAAAAAAATGATTGGCCTTAAAAAGATCAACCAATTTTCCATTAACCGTTTTTTGATTGGATAAATAATTTTCGTTTTAATTGTGAAAAATACTGTTATAAACTTAAAAACTAATTTTTCTTCACCAAAGACTTTCGAAAAAGTTATGGGATTGTATTGTGCTCATTTAGCACACTAGAAAGGAAGAGTTCGTTAGCCAGCCATTTTTGATGAACGGTTTTATTTTTATGCATCAAAAAACG
>JBAGKK010528092.1:0-12743 GCA_037177015.1 Euceroptres primus
CAAAAACAAAGTTAACAATCTCTTTAAAAGTCCTGAGCGCTTTGAAAAAATTAAACATGATTTAATTTCTAAAGAATTAATAAAATGTTACTGAGTCGCAAGCATAATCGCCTCAAACGTATTTTACTAAGAGAGAAATTGAAGTATCATGCTGAAATTTCGGAAAATAATAAAGAATATATTGAAGAATCAATGTCGGGTGCTTTTTAGTTTTTAATTTGAAAAAAATTACAAAAATAATTTTTTTTCGAAATAAAAATATAAAGCACCCCAGACATTGATGCATCAATATATTATTTATTATTTACAATAATTTCAGCGTAATATTTGTATTTCTCTTTCAATAAACCTGTCAAATATATAAATAAAAACGGTCGGTAATTACATGTATATGACAAACTGTTAAGTTCATATTCATAAAATTACAAAATTTACTTAAAGTGAAAGTAAATCATGAGGAATAAACTTGACTCTGCGCAAAGAACGACGAATATTTCGCGAGCCCGGAAGCGCGCTCAAGCTAGCGAGCGAAGCGACCTTCGCGTGCTATAAGGACCTCGCGCACGTAGCATGAGGTTTATCGATAACGGAGCGCGACTTTCAATATAATCGGAGCGCGTAGCGCGACGATCAATAGTATCGGAGCGCGAAGCGCGACGAGTATTTTGGATCGGAGAGCGAAGCGCGACGGCCACTCCGCGCGCCCTAGGCGCGCTTAAACTTGCGAGCGAAGCGCGCGATGAGAATGTGCCCGCGCCCCTGAAGGGGGCCGGGCAGATTTTTTTTATATTGATTTGCAAACATTGATTGTATTTAGTTTAATAAATTAAATAATTACTTACTGAAAAATGTAGAATGAAACGATTTAACTGTAATTCCCTTTTTTGACAGAAAGCTTTCTGCTGTCAAATAAACTCCTCGATAAAATACGATAAACTGGCTATCAGATGTTAGAAATTTTAAGTTGTGCTGACTTCAAATTAATTAAAAAACGAATACAGAATTCATTCTCACGAATAACAAATAAACGATTCCGGATATCATTTTTACTCGAAGGTCATTCGAATAATTTCGAATGACTCTCTGAATGTCAAGTTACTGTAAAATAGAGTTTTTTAAACTTCATGATGCTTAAATGTAACATTGGTCGTGAAAGGGATAATGGCCGCACAGTGTGGACATTGGATGAAAAAATGTTCAAAATAATATTCCGGCTTATAATTTCAATCGATTTTAAAGTTTTTTCTTTTAAACGGAAGCTAAATAAATTCTTAAGATATCTGTGAGAGCCAATTTTTTAAAAAAGTTGATAAATTTTTTTTATTTAAGTATAAACTTTTCAAAAAATAGAATTTTTAAGTTTCCGATGCATTAACAATGCATAAATTGTTCACTTTAAGTGACATTAATGTGTAATCGATAAATACAGATTCCCAAAATACTAATTGAAAGTTTATAATAAATAATTAATTTGTTATTAACAATTGTATTGTTATAAACAGCAGTCTGAGATTTTGTAATGATTTTGAATATTTATGAAGTGACTTTTGTCTGTAATCCAATTTGAAGTCATATACAAGCATTATAAAAATAAATGGAAGTATATTTCTCATTGTTATAAACAAATAATATAAACAAACGCAGAGTTTTAGCAATTTGTTTTAGAAAATTTGTTTCAATTTGTTTTCCAGTGATTTTGCGGAACAGTACATTGACACCTTATGAAAAATGTGATTGTTATAAATAAATGGCATAAACGAATTCGCTATTTGTGCAATTTTTTAAAGTTTGAGGTACTATTTTTTTGGAAATTTGTTTCAGATGGTTTACCAGTGATATTCCGGAGCAGTACATTGACATTTTATGAAAAATGTGATTGTTATAAACAAACGGCATAAACAAATTCGCTGTTTATGCAATTTTTCAAATTTGACGTACTTTTTTTGGAAATCTGTTTTAATTGGTTTGACAGTGATATTCCGAAACAGTAAATTGACATTTTATGCAAAATGTGATTGTTATAAACAATGCAGGTGTAGGTCGCAATGTAGGTCAATTAAAAGTTGTGTACAGGATCGTAACAGGACCTCTTTTTCGTACCCTTCTTGGATAGACCTTTTTATTCCTGCTAGGAGCTCTTTTTTTTCTTCATTTAAAGTCGAGCAAGTGTTTTTTAAATCTTTACATTATGCTATATGCAGAAGATACTCTATAAAGCGTAAAAGCGTATAGTCAAATGATTATGATCCCTGCTTATAGCACTTATTTGTTTTTCGTCGAACTAGGCAGCTGTAACATTCATTTGTTTTTTCTTGAAGTGGACAACTTCAGGAGACCTGTTATTTCACGGCTACCACACTCATTTATTGTCTCTTGAAAAAAAAGAACGAGGCAACTAAAGTAGACCTAATTCAACAGTTACAATTCTCATTTGATTTAGGTTTGTTTTATGCAACCCAATAGGTAAAATTCAGTTTTCCCACTCATTTATTTCTTCTTGACCTAAGCAGCTACAGCACTTATTTTTTTCCTTGAAGTAGACAACTTCAGGAGACCTGTACTGTTGTTCTACGGTTACCACTCTCATTTGCTTTTATCCTTCAAAACTACAGTAGTCCTGTTATCCTACGGTTACCATTTTTATTTATTTTTCCTTTAAGGCTACAGTAGATCAGTTACATCCCAGTTTTCACACTCATTTGTTTTTCCTTGATCTAAGCAGCTATAGCACTAATTTGTTTTTCCTTCATTTAAACGGTTACTGTAGAGCAGGGATGGCCACGGACGAGCTCTGGGAGCTAAAATCTGTCAACTCGTCAAACCCCACTCTTACCGCCCTTTCTAGGATGGAGGTGGGAACACGACCGCTCTCGGCCGGCAAGCTCGGAGAAGCGCTCGAAGAAAGGGAACAAAAGTGGAGAAAAAGCGAGACAGGGGAAGCACTGCAAGTGGTCCGTGGCCATCCCTGCTGTAGAGTGTAGACCGTCTTAATAAATTCTTAACCCTACTGGTTTGAGAAACATGGATATATAAATATATCTAAAACTGAAAAAGAATCTTCAAATTAATTTTTGAAGTACGCAAAGTTTGCGTATTTTTTTTCTACTTATTACTAATTTTTTTATCTTTTTCCTTTTTTGTACTTTCATATTTTTTTATATTTCTATTAGAATTTAAGTAATAGTTTATAAGTTGTGTTTCAGTTATTTATTTCTTCGCGAAGTGATAGTAGTCATTATAGTATTATTTAGTTAGTACATATTGATTTTTTCTACCCTTAAAGTGGATGACGTTACAATCGAAGGAAAAATCCGGTCGGATATATTAGTAGCTAATAAACAGTTAAGCGACGTAATAAGTGTTAAACCTTTAGTAAATTCCTTTAAACACTTGGAATTAAAAGAGAAACAAGTTAAAGTGGTACAAATGAAACTTCTTCAATACTTCATTCCCGCTTTTTAAAAGAGATGGAAAGCGTCGTTGTTTAGAAAAAACGGTATATGAAAGTAGAACTGTAACTTGATTGAATTCCACCTTTGTTGTAAATTTCGAAAATCAGAAGTGTGGAATCGTTCTAAGGATGATTTTAAAGATTGTTCGATTTTAACGAAGAGGAGAAAGGTAGCATCTATTCGGGAAAATTATTCAGAAATAGAAATTCAAGTCGTGTTTTTGACGAACTTAAAAGCTACTGGCAAGAATAAATAAAAAAAATCCGTGAACTTCTGTCCATTGATTCTGGTGAGCTTGATGAGTATTTTGAAGAAGATGTACAACTTACTCCATTCACAGATAATGAATGTTTAGCTCTAATAGAGGATGCAAAGCTTTCTAGTCATCAGTTTGATTCAAATCGTCTGCAATTTAAAGCAAAGAATGCTAACGTATTCAAATTATACAGACGACTGCCTGCAGCAAGAGAAAAATGTTATCCTCCAGAATCAGCAATACATTTGACAGAAAAACGAGTTAAGGTCGATTTACAAGCTCTGCTGGATCATACTGCCTCACAACATATAGGATGAAAGCCTATTTCTGGGCTCTATCGTACCTTTATGCTTAGATTCTGAATCTTCAGCAATTTGGAACAATCCTCGACCAGGCGCTGTTAGGTATTGTCGTCCACTAATGTTTGAATACTCAAAGGAAACAGTCGATAAAACTAGATCAGAAGTTAATTCTATTAAAGAAGAAATTGCTGCACAGCTTCCAACGATCATTGAAATCAATTATGCAAAATATTTTGTGCATCATAAAATGCTTTTCACAATGGTTGATGGAAAAGTGTGCCAGACAGTTTCTGAAACTCGATCTGCTGCAACCTGCTTCATATGTAAAGCAAATCCCTCCGAAATGAACGATCTGAAAAAAGTTCTGGAAAAACCTGAAAAAATAGCGAATTATGAATTTCGCATTTCTCCACTCCACGCGCGTATGCGTTTTATGAAATTTCTTCTAAATATAGCGTATCGTCAAGATTTTAAAAAACACTGGACGCTTTTAAATGAAGAAGGAGAAAGGCTAATGTCAAAGCCAATCAAAATGTCAAAGCTAATTCAAGATGGATTCAAACAGGAGTTGGGCTTATTGGTCGATTCTCCAAACCAAGGCAGTGGAACATCCAATGATGGAAATACCGCACGTGTATTTTTTGCATATCCAAAACTGACAGCAAAAATCACAGGAATCAATCTTCAACTGATAAAGGATTTCCGTATTATATTGCAGGCTTTAATTTGTGGACAAGAGGTAGATCCAGACAAGTTTGAATCGGTTTGCTTGAAGACTGCCGAGCTGAATGTTAGACATTACAAATGCTTATATATACCTTCATCAGTACATAAGGTTCTTCTAATTGGTGCGAATATAATTCGATCAGCCCCTCTTCCTATTGGACAACTGACTGAAGAAGCGCAAGAAGCGCGAAACAAGGATTTCCGACAATTCAGGGAATTGAATTCCCGAAAAATCAGTCGACTTAAGTAGTGAACCACCAGTCATGGAAATTAAAGTCAAAGAAAAGAAGCGATTATACTTTTGGAAACATTTCGGTCCCTGTTTGGACCCTCATCAGTCAAGATAACATTTATTGTTTGTAAAAAGCATACAAAGAAGGTAGAAAAATGTAAACAAAGATAAATGATAATCGATGACAATATTTCATAAAAAATTCAAGAATAAACTAAAATAAGTATAAGAGAGGTTGTCTCATAAAAAAGAGGCCCTACAATTTTAAATCTATATGATGAGGAATAAGTATTAATAACTGTAAAAAAGCGGAAGGTCAATGAGCAAAAACAAAAATACCTTGTATAAAATAAAAATAAGAAAATACGAACCATTGAATTTATCTTCGTATTTTTATTTTATACCAGGTATGTTTGTTTTCGCTCCTTGACCTTCCGCTTTTTTACTGTGAATAATACTTATTCCTCATTATATAGATTTAAAATTGTAGGGCCTCTTTTTTCGAGCTGTTACTTAGCTTTACTGAATCTTGAAAGGAGCGCTTTGAAAAAAGCAACCATCTCCGTAAAACCCGTGTCAAAGGAACGGCACGTCCCAAAAAACGCCGATTTTGACTCTGTAAGAGTTGTATAACTTTTTTATTTATTAATTTAAAAATAAAACTAAAAACACGTCTCGAGCTATTACTTAGCACTATTGAATCGTGAAGGGAACGCCTGGAAAAAAGCAATCGTTTCCGAGTACACTCTTGACAAAGAACGACGCATTCCCCAAAAACGCCAGTCCTGGCACAGAAAAAGCTGTATAAGTTTTTTGTTATTGAATTTTAAAAAAATTAAAAACGTGTTTCAAGCTAGTATTTATCTCTATTGAATCGCGAAAAGAGCATGCGGAAAGAAGCAACGACTTCGGAGAAAAAAATGATCAAATATCGATTTTGAGAATGACATTGAGGAAAACAGGATTTCTTTCAATTGTTTCAGCTTGTAATGAATTATGTATAAATACTTTTTTCCTACAACTAATGTTTTTTTTTGTGACGCCACAACTCTCAGAAATGACATTTTGGGCCATAAAAGCCCATAATGCACTACGTCACTCATGGCAATTACGTCCTTATGCACTGTTTTTCTTCCCCTGACCCACTTCTAAATCGAACTCGACCAAAATCTTCTTCAAGGACATGATTTAGGCCAAAGCAATTAATTTAAGCCAATAAAATGAATTCCCGAAATTTGGCACTTACGCCCTTATGCCCGACGACCCTTCAAATACATTCTCCATCCATTTTCTCGGAACCTAATAACATTTTCCAATGAAAATTTTCACGCTTCAATTCAGTATTGATGTATCTCGAGAGAGGATGTTTGCTTTTTTTTAAATTCAAAATTAGATTTTACAGAACGCTTTTTGTCTCTGCTGAAAAATCAGCAAAATGTGGCTTAATCCCTTATGTCGTGTCACGCTTCAAATCTTCTAAAGTCTTCCATAACCGTCAAATATCTTCTGCTTTTTCTAGAATCTCTCTTCTAGAATTTTTGTTGTAGGCTCTCCTATAATTTTATAAAATCTTAAAAAATCTCCCAAAGTTCTTTAATATTTTTAAAAATATACTAGATTGTTCCAGAATCTTCTAGAATCCTCCAGAATATTCTGAACTCCAGAATTCTGCAGAATCTTTTAGAACCCTCTAAAATCTGCAAAAAATCCCCATAACCTTCAAGCATCTTCTTTTCAAAATTTTCATAAAATTCTCTAGACTTTTCGAAATTCTTAAAAAAGAAGTCGGGAAGAGACCAGAAGATATTAGAAGTTTAGGGCGAAATTCGAAAGATTTTTTATTTTTGTTTGAACATCTAAAAACTATTCGTAAACGAAAAATGAATTTTCTGAACAATACCAAAGTCTAGGAATTAAGTTGTAAGAAAAACTTTAAAGTTTTTTAACTTTACTTTTTGTTACATCAAGATAATCAATCAACTCAATTTTTTGGTAAGAAAGGATGCATTTCAGTAAACTCTACAAATCTAGAGATAATTTTCCTTAATATAATCAAAATTGAAAAAATCACTATTCACTCTCCAGCGTAAAATAAGGTGATCAGGTGATTGTATCAAAAGTTTCCAGAAAACCATCAACTTTCTTCTCAATGCAGTCGCTATTCATCTTTAATTTCAATTGCGGTCTCACCAAAAAATAAAAGTTTCTTGGTCCTTCTTTCAACTTTTGTTCGATTCCACGCGAGCAATTTTTTGGATCTTGCGGTTTAAAAACCTGCCAACCACAGAAAAAGAAATTTATTTTGAAAGCATTCGAGGTCTGAAAATGCTTCTCTTATTTCTATTTTTCATTATCCTTCATTCGTATATAATTACCAATATTCGAAAAATAAGAATATTGTATTACATATCGATTAAATTATCTCTGTGGTTGTTATTTCAGTGAGTATAAATCACTCAAGTGGATCGATTATTCTCAATGTTGTCAATTTAAACTGAAACTGCCATATTTGTACACGTAAATTGCAATTTATGCAAATTAATATTTGTGCAAAATTACATTTAGGCACCATAAATTTAACATTTTGATCACAATTAATACTTCTCACTCATTAATACTTCTCACTCTCTTACAGACCGTCAATTTGCTAGAGTGGTATCTTTAGTCGATTTTTTAATTATTTCAGAGACGAGACCTTGTTTTTCTTCTACGTTAATTACAGCATGGGCTCAAAGAATCATAAATATTAAAACATTTAAAATTGCACGATCTTATTACTCATTTTCTCGCTCGATATTCATACTGTGCATTTAATGTCATGTTCTGGACACCATTAAATTCTAACGTTGAGGCAATTAACGAAAGTTGTGATTTGCACGTCCCAGCTTCCGAATTTATAGTTGGCCAAAGACTACAATTTCAATAATTGTCGCTACTGACCAGTGGCATCGCAGTTCATTTAAAAAATAGGTTTAAATGGTACCAGTTTTCTCCTCGATGCAGCATCATAAAATACAAATTGAAAAAATGATACTATATCTTTATGTCTATAAATTAAATGATTATCGTTATTTTTCACCAAGAGTAAAAGGAAATTTTACTTTAAAATATTTTAGGGTAAAATATATCCATAAATTCATAAAAAATATACGTAAACTGAAATTATAAGATACCAATTAGGCAATAACTTTTCCTATTGTAAGCTGCTCGATTTTGCTAACAGGGCCATTCGTTTTTACGTAAACCCAAGTGTCCCAAGTGACATTTCAGAGGTGAGATAATGAAACGAATGATGGGGTCCCGGCATGAGGCCCAGTTTGAAATTATTGTAGAGTAGAGTAGACGACAAAGATTTCGAAGTCGATGCTGGTGGAGGTTCAAATGTGGAGAAGGGTCCTAAATGTAAAAGATTTGACTGTGTATTTAAGTCCCCTGTACACCCTCTCTATGCCCCAAACAAGACAAGGCTAGGCCCTGATCTTTCGGGTAACCATAACAACGCAGTGGAGGCCCACAATGGGCTCCACGGGCCAGTGTTGAGCCATCAGCTCAATGGATTTTCCGCGGACTGGAGCAAACACAACCAAACACGTTTTGTCGTGCCCTTTTTCTCGCCCTCGAGTTGCCATTGGCGTAAGGCTTATAAATATATTTTCCTAAGTCCTTGTCTTACTGTTTATTTGATTTATGTTCAAACAAGATTAGGATGGGTAATAAGTTCACAAGGGATGATGAGAGCTCAGAAATAGCTTCATTTCGAGGGATACTTATATTAAAAAATGAAGGGTGGCTTTCAAAAATTATCCAGCTCCTCAAATTCTCAAAAATTGCATTACACTGGTCTTTGATAAAAGGACCGTTGAGCATTTACTTTGGTACGTTCAGAGACTATACACGCGCTCCTGAATGTTGACATAAGATGCTCGCTCGAATAGCATTGCTTAGTGGACCGTCTACCCCCGAGCCCGGTCTTTTTATCAAAGACCAGTGTATTTTAGTATTTCTTTTACTTTAATTTTAATTTTTCTTAATGAAATTTCGAATTCAGACATCTGTGTTTTAAAAGCACCTGTAAAAAAGCTTACATGTACAAACTTCCTAAATTGGAAAATCTTAAAATTTGAAAGTCTTCAAAAACTAAAAAAGCACCCAGAATAAAGAACTTCTGGAAATGAAAGAACTTACTATTTTTCAACGCCCGAAATTTGAAGGCGTCAAAATTCCCACAAGACGTATTTAAAAAGACTAAATATAAATGACATTTCTTCAATATCGGATGGTAATGATGGAAACTTTAAAGCTAAATGCCGTAATTTCTAAAAGCTACCGCAATTTGTAAATTCTGCTGCGATCTTAAATGGTAATCCTTTTATAAATTGAAACTTCAAAGACAGAATTCCAATTTATAACTTTGTTTGAAATAATCCTTTTTATAAATAAATATATTTCAAAATATGATTTAAAAAACCGTGACTTTCATAGAAACATTTAGATTGAAGTTAAATAATAGAGGAAATGATTTTATGCCTTTAGGGTTTTCTATAATTGTAAAATAATTAATTAAAATGTGTCTCCGCTATTAGATTGAAATTAAATAATAGAGGAAATGATTTTATGGCTTTAGGGTTTTCTATAATTGTAAAATAATTAATTAAAATGTGTCTCCGCTATTAAAATTAATTTATTGTACTTAATACTAATTATTTAAATTCTTTCTTATTTAATTTTTAAAAAAATTAATCTTTGAACTTGATTCAGAAAAAGAAACAATTTTAAATAAATACATAAAATGGAAAATTATTGAAATTAATTTTGGTTTAAATATTATATTTTAGTTTACAATATTATATTGTAAACATAATGTTGTAAACAATGAGGAGCTTTTACAGAAAAAATGAAGGATAAAGTTTACCTCGATTACGGGGTAAAAATTACCTGCAACAAAAATTAATTTTACAGGATAAATTTTACCCAAATATCAGTTTTTTCTTTTGGTTTACCATAACACATGTGTTTTGAACGATGTGAAGTTGTCTGAATAAAAATTTATTCCTCTAAAAAATTACTGCAACAAATTTTATCCTTGGATTTTTTTGTGCTGAGTTAATCAAACAAATTTCATAAAATAAAATATCAACCAAATTTTTTAAAAAATCACTTTAAATCCTGCGATTTTGACGCCTTTGAGATGACAACGTTTTACTGGAATTGACGCAGAACGAGGAGCACCAGTCATTGTAAGATTTTGACGTTTTTCAGTGTGAGGAGGGAGCAATCTATTATGAGGCTTGGTGAGGCTGACAACTATTTCATTCGCGAACATGTGTAAGGTCCAAAATCTATTTAAGGATTTTAGTGCTGGCAAAGTGGTCTTGAATAATACCATTCGATTGATACTACCCCCCGTTGATAACTTTCTTCGATTTCGATTTGTATTGAATCGAATTTCCTTGCAAAACTAGATTCTATAAAAAGCAGCTCTATGAAAAAAAAGGTTTCTGCAGTTCAAATTCCTTTGGCTTATTGTTAGAAAGATCTTAAATTTATGGACTGCTTTTGTGTTTGTAAAGAATCTGCAATTCTGAATATTATAATTCATAAGCCACAATTCAGAATTCGGAATGAAAAATTCATAATATTCCTGATAAGATAAATGGGAATAGAGAGGCAAAGTTAATTCGGAATTTGTTTTAAAAAAAAATATTTTTGTAAAGAATTTTTTATATTTTTATTCGTTTTATAATTGCAAATAACAATCTACAAGTGTTCGCAGCTAATTCATTCCGTTCACAGCATGAAGTTGGTTTGCAGAGATGTTTTTGTTTTTTTATTATTTTATATTTTGAAATTGTTTTTTATATATGGGCATATACTTTTGGGTGGACATTTTGACGTCATCGGATGCCACGACTGTGAAAAAACTACCTGTTTACCTTAAACAGGCGCTGGTGATTAGGGGTAGATTTTAATACTATACATATTTTATTACGTAATACTCCGGAATCACTTGCATGATTATGTTTGATCCCAAGCAAGAGAGGACTAATAAATACGTGCGAATAACTAGATCCGAGAACAATGATTAAGTATATTTGTTAGAAAGTAACATTAATATCTGTAATTTGTGTATGTAAACTTAATCATATAATTTTATCAAATAAATTGTATATATGGGCATATCTCATTAACTTTTCACTATTGTGTCCCTCAAAGATATCTAGGTAATTTTAATAAATATCAAATTAATTTTTGTTTTAAGGTATGTATTATAGTGTAAACTATACTGCACAAATGGTTTTAAATAGATTTATTCTTTAGATCAAAAGTAATTGAAGTTTGAATGTTCGATTTTTAATGAAGTCAGCTTGTCCCGATCCACATTTTCATACGCTTTTTATGCTTAAATTCTATGACGAAATAAGATAAGGCTACAAAACAAAATATCTATTTCAAGCTAATTAAAGCAGAATCATGTTTATTCATGAGAATCTTCATTTTGTTCAATACAAACCAAGGCACAGGCTTCAAAAGTATGTCCATCGAATTTTGACATTACGATCGAAACGCTTATATTTGCAGACTTTTTGTAAATAAGTCAGCTCGCACGCGATAAAAACTTATTGAAACTTAAAATTTAAGTAATAATAGAGGGTAAGGTCCAATCTAAACCATTGTGCTCATTTTCTTATAAGAGGAATCATAATTTTAAAAAAATTTGTGTGCGTATAAAATTTAAAAACGACCGTAACACTCATGATACTCCTTAAAACATAATCAAAAGTTTTGGAAAAGTTTATAAATACCTTCTCACGGTTGTTCTTCAGCTTTCTGCGATTCTACTCGAAGAAGAAATACTTACTTGCTACCTTTTAGCAGAAAATTATAAATCGTTACTGTCAACCGTAACGATTAAATTAAAAAATTAAAATTTGTTTAATGTGAAATTGCTGATTTACATGTCTCGAGTGTCATATTTTTGCTTACTTCAAAGATAATTTTTAGCCTCTGGGGCCATACACAAATTACGTAAAAAAAAAAAATAAATATGACAGAGATAAAAATATTATTATCGAAAGATTGAGAGAGATGGTTATATGAAATTTATTCTTTTGTTTGGTACGTAATTTAGGTATAGCCCCTCTTTTATTACATTTTTAACTAATATTTAATTGTACATCTTCACACTCCTTAAATTTTTCGTAATTAATTATCCAATTAAGTAATTTCCTTTCATTATTTTATTTTCACTTTCTAATTTTCCAATTTTCGTCAACAGACCTTCAAATGTTTTTTAAATATAAATGAACGACCGACAGATCCGGTTGTTTCGCAAAGTCAATTTTTTTATTCTTTAATAACGGTTTTAAGACAATACTTATTGTTTGTTCAACTGCAAAAGATGATTTTGTAGAACTTATAGATAATATAGAGAAATCCCAGTTTTGTGCTTACAGAAATTTTGTCGTTTACTTTTTCACTCAAAAGTGAAAGGTTTCTGAGATATGCCCATAATTATAATACACTCATCGGTGGATCGAGAGCCCATGTATCGAGGACCACCTTCATAGTCGTTCACGCTTCACTGATTCTGTCCGCTCCTGAGCGTCCCGCGACGACGCCATCGCTCGGGCAGTCAGGACCGCCAGACGTTGTTTACATCACGATTCTCTGCGCATTTACTTTTGTACTTTCAGAGATTATATACGCGATCCTGAAGACTGCTCGCTCGAATAGCATTGAGTCGAGGACCGTCTACCCCCGAGCCCGGCTCTCGA
>JBAGKK010528103.1:0-12743 GCA_037177015.1 Euceroptres primus
CGCGTGGCGGTCTCGGGTAGATGAGGCAATGAACTTTCGAGTTCCAAATGCTGATAAATAATAATAATAAAAAAAGTGCACTAGTCTACAGGCACGTATCAGTGGTCGGACGAATATTTATTTTCTCTGAATAACAGTTTTATAATGTTATAAAAGTTCTGACTTATTGAAGAGATTAGCATTTATTCTCCAACCTTTTTTAACAATTCGTAAAATGTAATACTTTTTTATGTATGAACTTCCAAAAGTGGTGTCTGAACATAGAATCGTTATCCGACCACCGACCGGTACGTTTACCCTATGTTTTAAAAAAACATTTATTGAAGAAACAAAAATCTGGTGGTAAAAACACTTACGCAAAGTCACAATTTTACCTAAAAACTAGTGTTTCAAGGTAAACTAAAGTGGTTAAAAGACGTAAAAATTCTTCTTTCAATTATCCTGTTTACAATTATCAATTATCAATTAATTTTTTACAATTTTACAATTATCAATTATCCTTTTTTCAATTATCCTTTTATAACATAAAGACAAATAAAAATCTAAGAAGACACATCAAAATATTTAATAGTGAGTCAAAGAGTAAAACAATATTTTTCATGATTATCGAATTATTGTGTTGTGAGTGATTTTTTAAAGAGTTTTTTAAAATCAGTTTAGGCTTTTCTCCCAATTTACAATAATACGAGACTACTAACCCCTTTGTAGAAATTTAGACTCTTTTTCGTTGGGTGTACCATTTAGTTTAACTCTTCTACTTGTATGGTCACGGCTGTGAATTCATTCCCGTTTAAATAAGTCATTTTATTTTAGCATAATGTTTCTTTAACGATTTGCTGCAAAACATCGCTGCTAATATTTGTTTAATAATAATACTTTTATTAGTACTTATAACTCACGTGAAAATTTTATCGGTATCTGCTATAAAAGAGTTGTAAAAAGGATAATTGAAAAAAATCCACGTCTTTTAAACACTGTAGTTTACCTTAAAACGCTAGTTTTTAAGTAAAATTGTGACTTTACGTAAGTGTATTTACTACCAGATTTTTGTTCAACAAATGTTTTTAAAAATCATATGACATATTGCGATAAACGTATTTGTACAGGGTGAAATTATTTTGAAGATAACTCCCAGGTAGAAAAATTATTCATAATCTATGCATAATGAACTATGGGTAGTCACTATGGAAAAAATTATGCATAAATTTTGCATAAAATGTTGCAAACAAATGACAACTGGTTTTCAACTGTTTCCAACATTTTGATACCTTCAGATTTATTGAATATGCATAATTTATGCATAATTTTTGGCATAGTGACTACCTATAGTTCATTATGCATAGATTATGCATAATTTTTCCACCTGGACTGTCGAAACAGCATTAAAATATGTCGAAAAAATCACTTTTTTCAAATTTTTAAACTTCAAATCATTTCTGCTAACGGAAGATATCCTTTTAAAAATATGTAAAAAATTACAGAAATCTATTTTTAAATATAGAATAAGATTTTTCCTGTCCTGATCGCTAAATTAGAAATTTCTTTTTTACGGCCCAACCTAACATACAATGCCATAAATGGACAGTAAAATTGAACATAGTTACACATTTTAATTATGGCACACATTAGGATCCTAATGAAAGTTTTTCAATTCTCGTTAAGTAAAAATGTATTTATTTCACCATTCTTATCTCCTTTAATTTCCAAGGTAAATTGGATTTTAAAAGCTAGTTGTACAGAAGTATTAGCATTGGTGTAAGAACATTTTAAAAATCAATTTAAGTGTATACTGAATTCCGAGACCAGAATGTGATAATTATTCCTAGTTGGAAATTGTTTTGTTGACGCCACTGTGTGGCATCAAAATGTGTTTACCTACTTGAGAGGTTTGATTAGTTTAGATTTCAAGCTTCCCGAATGCAAAGATGGCACGTAGCAGATAAAACTGTGAACCATCGAGGATTACTCTGATAATCTTGAATCATATCAGCAGACTCGCTGTGCATGATACACGGAAAAATTAGAGTACATATATCACCCATGCGAGCATTTCAAAGCTATTCCAACATATTTACCCAAGCAGAATGCCAGATAGCTCAAACAAATAATTACATAAAATTAGAGGCACCTGACGTGTGTCGATAAATTTTTTAACGCTGGACTGAACGCATTTCCTGCCGAGTATTCGGTGAATTAGGTTACACAGCTCGTCTCATTTTAATAGGAAAAATCGGGCAATTTCCATCGTGAAAAGATAAAATCATTAAGATTTGCTACGTTCTGTGCCGTTTTATTTGTTTAGAGCTTAAATTTAATTTTGTTTCTTATCTTCTTAAATCTAGTTGATAATCGGTTGATTCAATATCTTACACTGCATTGCACTTTAATCATGTTGCAAAATCAGATATTATTATATGTATTTTTAACTTTTACGTTAAGAGTTCTTCTTTAACATAAAATTCAAGAAAATTAATCCGATGTTGGTTTTTGACAGTCCATAATGGATTCCTGAAAGAAAATTAATTTAAACATTAATTTTGGCATTACAAATAAAGTAGAGTCGACTCATTGACATAACTTCAAACTAAATAACGATTTTTAAAAATTTTAATTTTTATCTTATTTTAATGTTTGAAAGAGCTGTACACGTAATTCTGAATTTTAACTTAAATTCTATTGGTAAATTTCAATTTTTTAATTGTTTAATGCTGCCATTCTAGCAAACTGTTTTAAAATTCAAAAGTTAGGTTTTTGTGTGTTCAATGTACAATCTAAGTACAAGGTGATTCGTAGCCAGTGGTGATAAGGAACTGATTACCTCGATATAAAGGAAGTCACTCAATCAATATGTCTTCTCAAAGTCTCTGTGGATACGAAATGAAGCGGTTCATTATTTTGGCGTGCCTTGTGGCCGCGCAATTCGCCCATGGGGCACACGGTAAATCGCTAAATTTATGGTTTCTCCCCGGTTACACCCTTTCTCTGTAGGGTTGGAACCACCCTCAATTCTCCGACCATCCCTCTCGTCCTCTTCTCCCAAAAATACGTCTTTCGCGTTCTCTTGCCACTGCACAAGATTCACGACGGGTTGTTCTCTCAACTCTTTTTATTTACTTATTTTTTTACGTTATTTTCCATCGAGGAAAATTGGACTGTGAAGCAATGGGCACAAAAGTAATACTACTATAGTGAAATATTTTGTCAGTGAATTTTGGGTTTAAATCTGGTATAGTGCAATTTGTATTTAATTTCTACATGGACGTGATTGTTGTGACAATATTTGCGTGTATTTGCAGTCAAGACGATTTGGCATAAGCTTGATGGACGTTCAATTAGATTGCCATTGGAAGATCTAAAAGGAACCTTACAACGCTGTGACGTCACGAGAAATAAAGGAGAAAAATATATAGTATACCAAAAAGGTTCATTAAATGAGGGTCCAAAAAATATATCATTTCATCCTGGTTTTGCATATTCCAGTGAAATAGAAATAAAAAATCCTACCGTCCATTTGACTGGAAAATGGAGTGTGGAACAAACGTTTTTGCTTCACAATAATCAAATCGAAGTGCTGACTGAGGAGTTTTACATTAAAATAAAAGATGTGAGTTCAACCTATTAAATATTTGTCTACATTTTTGTTTTCAAATATTAAGCTGTGTTCATAAAAAAGTTAAACAACATATAATTTATTTTAAAAATAGATATTAGAAGAGATAAAAGGCTCCCCGTCTACTGGTTTATATATATATAAAGGAAATTACGCAATTTTTAAAATCCCTCAAGTATTCCCGCATTTGGAATCCTGCATTTTGGTCAATGAGGATAAGGTATTTAATATTACAATATTAATATAAAAGTTTGTGGCCTAAATGTACAAGTTTCTATAATAGTGAAGACCTATTTTTCATAAAATGTTACAGATGGAGTATAATGTTTTGTCAAAAGAGTACTCTCATTTAAAAATACAAGAACCTGGCGTATGCGGTGTGCATATGATGGTTAATAAAACTATCTATGCATATTGGACTCTTTTTGCTGATGTAAACATCAACGAAACATACTACGCACAAATTCATATGAATGTTGAAGAGCAAAACGACTTGATGGAAAAGGTAAATGAATAAGAATAAAATTTGTATCATAAACTTTTTATTTTACTGAGATTTTTTTTTTCTTAAGAAATCAAATCTTATAGGTTAATGTCTCAAATTTCTGTTTTTAATTGACATAAAAAATACTTAAATTACTCTCCCAACTACAAATATCAAATGAATGTACACTCCTTAATAAAAATAACATTGTTATAATAGTTATTTATTTCATTTTCAGAGTGTTTTACGTTTTCAACTTGGTCAAGAAAACTCTGTAAGTTTCTCGAGAAACAGTGCAACCATAACATTTTGTCAACTGGAGGATCCAAACGGAAAAAAATTCCCTTTACAGACGAGACGCTGCTCTCATAAAATTCCCTTTGTTACAAAATTACACGAAGGACTATGGAAAGTACACTATGGTCTTATGGGAAGCAACACTCCATTCAAAACCTATATCTCAGTTGAAACATTTGGTAATTTGACTATACAAATTTTAAAATTTTGTATTTAAATTATACAAATTCTTCTTCATATTCTTTTTAATTGTTTGCACAGATAATCCTTCATTAAATTGTACTGTGACATATAAAAAAAACGAGCACATCAACCTGCTATGTCGAGCCCGAGGGTATCCATCAATTGAGTATTGTCGATTTACGAGACCTGACAATTTCACGTTCAGCGTTACCCCTGGAGTTGGGGATGAAAGGTGATATTTTGATCATTTTAAAGAAAATTAATAGAGATTTAGCAAAGAGTGATGCATCAGGTGAGGCACTCAAAAAAATGTCTGCCTAAGTTAACAAAAATTCTTGTTAAAAATGCCCTTACTATTTTTTCTGGTTCAAGTAATAAGAATTGTAGTTAAAGTAAACATAAATTCTGGTTAAAACAACCAGAATTCTGGTTACTTAAACCAGAAAAAAATAATAAGGGCATATTTAACCAAAATTTTCCTAGTTTTTTTAAAAAATGTGTTGGGGAAAAAATAAGCTTAAAAAATATGATTTGCTTTAGGTATGGATATTATGGAGAAGGCTACCAAGAAGAAAACTCAATGTACCCTGAACGTTTCGATTGTGGACTGACTATAAGATCACCATTAAAGGAGGATTTTGGAGCTTGGAAATGTACGATATATTTAAAAGATAAAACAACCGGAAAAATACTTAGAACTGATAATTTGTCAAAGCTGTTCAGTCACCAATCTGTAAAAACTTACGGCAGCAAAGTTTACGTACCAAAAGGAAATTCATTCACAGTAAGGAAGTTTTAATTTCAGAATTAATTTATTTTCAAATTCTCAATTCGAAGACTTTGAAAACTGAAACCTATTCAAACTAGGAGTGGCTGCTCATAATTTTGTAATTAAAAATAGAATGATTATTTCAGCTGAAATGTTCAGCAGGAGATGTACTGAATTACTGTTGGATGTTAAGTCCCAATGGAACTGCATACACCGTATCCAAAAAAGGAAGTTCGCCGTCAGACCTTTCTTACGAAGGTTCCGGTCTTGAGTTTGGCGAATGCGGAGCCGTCGTTGAAGTTGCCGACAACACGCACCTGGGTGAATGGAGCTGTCGAATGGGCATTCTCAATGGGACGGAGGTGATGGCTAGTGTTTCTGTGACGGTAACAGGTTTGTAAAGGTTTCTTTCAGATATCACAAAATTCTTAACGACAACTCTAAAATCAATATAGGAAACAAAACGCGAACATCGTCTTTTACCATTCATTCCCTGCTTTTCATTTCGCCTTTACTCGAAATAGAAAATTTTTACTTTTCTTTAATTGAAGAATTTCCTACCAAAATTACAATTATATATTTCACCAAAACCATTTCAATTAGTGCTGTGTGCTTCAACCAGTTAAACTGTTAAGAAATGCCAAACGAACAAAACAGTTAAAATAATCAATGAAAAATTCAGTTTATTCATTTAATTCAGTTAAAACGGTTAAAACAAATAAACAGCCAAACATTTAATTGGTAACCTAGGATACCGCGCTATCGTTTTTATCATAGCACATTTTGTTTTGTATATAATACATATATTTTTTTAACATTATATAAAAGACGTATAAAAACAAAATGTACGACAGCATGGTGTTCTAGGTTACCAATTGATCGTTTGGCTGATTATTTGTTTTAACCGTTTTAGCTGAATTAACTGAATTAACTGAATTTTTCATTGATTGTTTTAATTGCTTTGTTCTTTTGGCATTTGTTAACTGTTTAACTGATTGAAATACACAGCACTAATTTCAACTCAGGCACATTCTTCTACGAAGACTTCCTTATACAAGTTTATAATATAGCAACATTCAGAAAGATTAATTTGCAAATCCCAATTAAGAATCCCGCAACTGCTGAGTCATTAAAATTCTCGATGTGTTCAGGAAACTTGAAGAAAATTTTATAATTTTCTGAACTTGGAAGTCGACCTCTTGTAAATTGACGTAACGCGAGAAGAGAAACTTGAAGATCGTTTTAATTGCAAAACTAATATCCGAGCGCAACGCTTATTGGATTAAATAGATTCGTAAGGCGTACTACCAGCACCTTCGTTATCCACGACTTAATAATTGCTCGCGGACACGGTCTCCTTCAGCCACCTAACACATAGTTGGGGAACTAATTAACTAAGTAATAGATAACGTAGCCGCGGTATATAACATTACATAAGCGTCGCGACGTTGGTTACGAAGATATACGTCGTTCCTTGGATTTAGGGCACTAAACGTCCAACTGATGTTCTCATAAGATCAGATAAAATCATCCAACAATAGCATTTAATCGATATTTCATCATTAAAAGTTTATAATCTAATTATATTGTATTTAAATTAAGTTATCATTGAAAAAAGCTATAATCTTGAAAGTAAACTTTTACAAAATTAATTATCAGAACTGTTAAAATATTAAATCAGTATCAATTGTTTCGATATTACAGTGTTTGATTATGATCTTTATCTATTATGATTTTATCAACGAATGTAAGCATTGCATAAAGTATAAAATAATTTTGATTCACAGCACACTTTAATCAGTAGCAAAGAATAAAGATATTACTTAATTAATTATTTAAAATTTTCAGATTCGCTTCTGATAGCTGATGAAAATACGATTGACATTTCTTACAGAAAACCAACGATCCTTAATTGTCGTATTATACCCGGCTATGACAATGCGATCAATTATTGTCGTTGGATAAGACCAGATGGTTATGGAATTTACAACATTATAGATAATCAGTACGTGACTGAGAAAACGTTATCATCTTGTAAATTGACAATCCAAGGTACAATTTTCTAGATTATCATTAAACAAATCTTGTTCTTCATTATGTAATGAGTTTACGAAATCTTTGTCAGCTCTCTCTCTAAAAATTACTCTAGTTATGAGAAATTCTTTCAGCTTGTATAAAATTAATATAGTTGCTCATTTTTATATTTAATTTTATAATTTTATTTTTTTTTATTAAGAATTTACACTTCTCAATGAATCATTTTATGCAAAGAAAAATTAATTTTTTTGCAAAAAAAAAGGCTCAAACATGAAATCCAAATTGCCTAGTTTTCACTTTCCGGCTCTTTGGAGACGAAAGTACATTAACGAAAAAAGAGGGAGAAAAGGATCAAATAGAGCCAACCAAATTAAACTTTCTTAAATGTTTTTCAGAATTAAACGTAAGATTCGACGTTGGTTCCTGGTCTTGTGTCGCTGGCATTGCAGGACGAGAAATGATGGAAGCAACAAGCCAAATTGAAATTAAATATTCCTACATGGGATTGGGTGGTATCATCTCCGTAGCCCTGACAATCGCACTTTTAATTATTACAACCATAACACTTTTCGTCATCATTGTTCACAAACGTAGAAATAGATATGTAGACGAGAAAATCATACTCGCCAAATAATTAATCCTATAAGATTCATCAACGGAAGTTAAGAATATCAGTAAATTACTCTTAATTTTCTATACAACAGATTTCTGTCTCTAATGTTTCTTTCTCTACTCTAATGTTTTTTTTTTCAATAAAGTGTCTAAACCATTAATAAAGCACAACTGTTGCAACCAAAGGCAATCTCTCATTAGAATAATTTTAAACAAATTCGTTTAGTATAGAAAGTCATTTAGTATAATTAACATTAAGATTTGTAAAACTATCATTGAGACTAATATAATTTTATTTGAACTTTATAAAAATGTTTATGTTCATTCTAGTAAATTTCAATAGGAATAGAGCAAGAGAATTGTATGTTTGAAATATATGCAATTCGCGTTTCCTTTTTACAATGTTCAATAATTCGTGCATTGCGCTTGACCTAAAATGCTAGTCTAAACATTTTTCATGTTTTGTAAAATATGAAATGAAAAGATGTTTTGCAGTGCATGCATGGTATATTATCCAATAAACACGTTTTCAGAGAGCTGCACATGACACGCGAAACCGTATACGTTTATTATTTTAAGCGTACATAAACGCTAAACGCCTCGATGGATAATATCTACTTGATAATACTTTTGGTATATGCGTATGTAATGTACGTTCACTTCACTTTAAGCTTGGTCCACATTGCAATGTAAACATCGTGGCAATGCAGCACGGTGATTTATTTTTGTCGAGTGCTATCGGATTTAATTTGCGACGAGGGAGCAGTCTCTCCTACCTACCAAAAAAAAAAGGACAGAAGGGTTCTATCAAATTGAAATCGACCTAGCCAGGATCGTACCTACACCCACAGGATTTGAAAACCATAAATAACATGACCAAATGGGAAGCATAAAAAATTATCGCTACTACTTTACACCAAGGATTAGCATTTGTATAAATCTTCAAATTTTAAAATATTTCTTCCTTACCAAAATATTTGACGAATACTTTTATTTAAATGAAAGTTTTCTAGATAATTTGCTTTTAAACACTGAATTTAATTTTATTAATTTGCTTCGTAGTAGATGTTCGAAAGCAGTTTTCTTTTAAGTTAGCACAACAAATTCGTGCAAAAATTTGTTATGGTAATTCCAAACAAAAATTTTTTTATTCTGTTTAGTACTTTGATGAAATACGAAATACGTTACTGGGAGAGAATTTGTATTACATAGTTTGCAATTTAATGTGTCGAGAATAATCCCTAGAAAAATATCAGTCGTGCGAAATAGATCACAAGTTTTCCGAGAGGGTTGTCAGAGTTTTCTATTACAGCAGCGTTACATCTGCATCCCTTTGTGCTCTCAAGTAGATTCAGTATTCACCCTCGAGTCGCTCGTCCGCTCGCAACGATTTCGGACCCGCATTTGCTTATGTAAATACTTAAATAGAAATTTAACATGACTATCGACACAAGTATTGTATATAGTTGTTTTACTATATATGTCCCACGCTAGAGATTGTTTAAATTACCCAACAATCAATTTGCGAAACAAATTGCATAAATTCTTATAAAGAATTTGTATCTTTGTCTTAAAGAAAGATTTCGTATCCAACATACTACTTTAAAGAAAAATCTTGTGCAAAATTTAAGATCAAATGAAAGAATTCAACAGTAATTTGTTTTAATTTTTTTTTACATCGGCTCATGAGCTAATAGTCCGGCGGCTTAAAGCAACATTCCTGATGAATTTTACACTTCCTGTAAAAAGCGGGTCAATTTTTTTGTAGTCTATGGTCCTCAAGAAAATTTTTGAGGGGTGCAGAGACATGCCCTATCTCAGACCCTAGTAACACGGGCGCTATTTTTAAAAGTCGATTCTATCAGCTCAAGGAATGACCTGACACTTAGTTAAAATAACTTCGTGAAAAATTAAGATATCTTCGTTTTTTTTTCTAAAAAATAAAAAATTTTCTACTATATGTAAAAAATGTACAACCCCATAGGTTTCGTTGAATTCCATTACTAGGACTACATAACGAACTGCATTTTTGGGGTACATATATTTTCCGTCATATCACGAATAATTGCAAAAAGTGGCTAATACGTACTGAAACAGATTCGGCAATGCACTTTTTCCGTTTTTGTGATGAATTTGACTCTTTGTGAGCGTTTTTAATCCTAGATATATAATTTAATTAAAAATGGCGAGGATGAAATGATGACAAATAAGGAATTAGCCGATATTTGTGTAAATATTTTTCTACAGATATTTTAGATTATTGATATAAGATTTACCCTTTTAAGTATAATTTAGAAAACAATAAAAGCTATAATTGTTATAACAAAACCACGGATTGAAAATGGCGAAAAATAATGGAATATCAGCCAAGTACACTGTTCAATTGCATTTCTGGGAACATTTTCGGATCATTTGAAGCTTTTTTTCATCTAGGAACTGTGCTAAAGTGTAATCATTGCTGATGATTTTAAGCGAAAAAAACAAAGTTTGAACTATAAAAGTTTTGAATGACATCTTTTTTCTTTCTTAGGGATGGTTTGCCACAATCAGGGGTTGTTTTCGAGAATCGTAGTACTTCATTACAGCTTCTTTTCATTTAAATGTCAATTATACCTTACATAAACATTGCAATAAGTAACAGTTTCAATTCTTTGATTTATCTCCATTTCCTGGAGTTAATTTTTGCGTTTAAGGGTTGGTTTCAGGGGTTCGAACTTAATCAAATTTTTGAAAAGCTCTGTTCGACGTCTCAGCATACATTTTTTTCACAGAAACTCAATATGAACATATAAAGCATTGAGTAAAATATTTTTTATTATTGGGGATGATTTTTCATGTTTAATGGTAGTTTTCGATAATCGTAGTACTTTATACGTTTTTATAACTTCTTTGTAATTCAATGTCAATTTGAACTGTAGATAAACAATGGAATAAGTAAAAGTTTTAATACTTTGATTTATCTCTATTCTTTGGGGTAGATTTTTGCGTTTAAGGGTAAGTTAGAGGGGTTGGAACTTTATGAAATTTTCGAAAAGCTGTTTTCCACGTCTGAGCATTTATTTTCTTTCACGGAAACTCAATATGAACTTAGCATTGAGTAAATTTTCTTTTATTATTGGGGGTGGTTTTTTAAGTTTAAGGGTACAATACGAGAGTGGGAACGGATTATCTTTTCTTTAGGACTACTCCATGTTTTCATATATATTCTTATCCATTAAATTGATTCTCAAATAATAACAACTTGCAAAAATATTTCCTGTTAAAGTGAGGGGTGGTTTTTGTACATAGGGGTAGTTTTGCGTGAATGGAAAATTATGAAATTTTTTTCATTCTCTAAAATTCTGATTGAATTCAGTTCACTTGAAGTTTTGACCCTGGAACACTTACAAAAAATTCGGACCCTAAAGGGTGAAGAATTGTTTTTATGAATTTTCAAACGTATTTGCCTTCGTAAATTAGGCAAAATTTTGCAATTTCTGGCTATGTAATGCCGATGTGCGAGTTGTGATAGTAAACTTGAACTTTTCAGGATCGTATGACCTAAAGTTTGTCAAAGAATACTACAATAAATAGCTATTTTCACGAAGTTTGAGCGAATTTCCTGAGTTAACAGCCACTATTTTTGAAAATGGCGTCCATGTCACCAGGGGTAGAAATTCAAAGTGCCTTTACCCCTCAAAAATTTTCTTAAGGACCACAGAACATAAAAATAACTTGATCCCGCTTTTTACACGAAGTGCATAATATATCAGCTAATCCGCCGGACTATAATATACGGCTAGCCTCGATTAAGTTTAACCCAAAAGTGCTTGCACATCCAGTTTCTGTTTTGTACGTGCTTCTGAGATGCCTCCCGGTTATTTTAAGCGAAGAAAGCAAAAAATCGTACAACACGTTTTTAAGAAAAAAGGTTTTTTCATTTTGGACAATTGAAACAATTGAAAATTGTTTCCCTTCCTAAAATCTATAAAATTATACCTTTACCAGATGTTTATCTTGTGTATTTTAATAAACTTTTCCAAAAAAATTGCAAAAAACGATAAAAATTGACTAACATAGCATTTAGTTTAAAGAACTTTAACATTTTAGTTTTAAAAACTTTAGTACTTTACTTTAGCAGCAATGTGAAGAACATTTTATATGATATTATTAAGTTTCCTAAGCGACCTAAGCTTCAAAGTAATGAAAAATGGGTTTTTATCTCTAAAGTTGAAGAAATCATTTTTAACGATTAAAAATCTCATTCTTCTCGTAAACGAAGCAAAATATAAATAGTAGGTCATAGTTTAAAATTGTTTCCCTTCCTGAAATCTACGAGATTACACCCTTACCAGATGTATATCTTGTGTATTTTAACAAAAACTTTCAAAAAAAAAATCTATAAAAGCGACTAAAATAGCATTTAATTTAACGAACTTCAAAATTTTATTTTTAAAATCGTTTGCTTTTAGTTCAGAAACAATGTGCAAAACATGCTTCAAAAGTGAAGAAAAATTGATTTTTATCTCCAAAATTGAAGAAATATCATTTTTAACGAATGAAAATCTTGTTTCTTCGAAACTGACGCAAAATATGAATAGCAGTTTATAGTTCAAACTTTTTCCCCTTCCTGAAATCTATAAAATTATACCCTTATCAGATGTTTATCTTGTATATTTCAACCAATTTTTTTTTAAAAATAGAAAAAATCGATAAAAATGGACTAAAGTAGCATTTAGTTTAACGAACTTTAACATTTTATTTTTAATATC
>JBAGKK010528114.1:0-12742 GCA_037177015.1 Euceroptres primus
TTTGCCGATGGTAAGGGGTCCAAGGGGACGAGAGAGCTGAGCTCGGAGCTCAACGGAGTTTCGCAAGTACCGTAGCAACAAAGTGGGCAATACCCTGAGCGGATAATTTCGTCACTTCGCTTCAGTTCGTTTTCAATGTTTTGGTTATGCGTTACATGTAATAATTAATAAATAATAATAATATATATATATATATATTCGGGTGGTCCAAAAGGAGGTTTTTTTGAATTTTTACCACCCAATACAATAAACTGAATCTTCATAGTGGAAAAACTCTGGTGTATTTTTGTCAGATTTTAAAAAAAATAATTGAGCGAGCGCATTGTTTATCAATTTCTTATGGACTTTAACATAGGAAAACCTCTATTTTTCTTTATGTTTGAATTATACATATAATTTATTGTAATAAAATAATGATATTTGGGACATTTAATATTCAGGCTATAAGAATGAGCCTTAAAAAATGTGTTTATTAAAAATCTAATTAGAAGTGATATTTTCTTAGCTACAAAGATGATGGTTTTTGACTAAAAAGGCCGAAAATGATGATGTTCAGGAGCTCATTTTAGGTCATAATTATTGGTTGTTTTAGTTAAAAATTACAACAGTTGTTCTTCATAGAGTCAAGAATTGATCATTTAAAAATGGATCATTTTGAAGTTCAATATCAATAAGATAATTAGCAAAAACAAGAAGAGCTTTGTCCCTAAAAGGCGGAGAGAGTCCATAAATAACTGCACGATGATGGGCTCCGAATCTTTCTTAATCCGTTTAAACACTTTAAACTATATACTCATCGTTGAACTATGGGCCACTGTATTACCGGCCGGCTTCATGGTCTTTCACACTTCACTGATTTTGCCCTTCCCCCGAGCGTCCCTTGACCGGCCTACATCGCTCAAACAGTCAGGGTCGCCAGAAGTTGTTTACATCACGACTCTCTGCGCATTTACTTTTGTACGTTCAGAGACTATATACGCAGTCCTAAATGTTGACATAAAACTGCTCGCTCGTCGCTTTAAATCCGGTTCAAACTGGATTTTAATAGCATTGAATTGAGGACCGTCTACCCCCGAGCCCGGCCCATAACTCAACGATAAGTGTACAATGAAACTGTTATACTCAAAGTTATACCAGTATTCCATTATGTCCCAGAGGAAAATAAAACAAATTGATATTCGGATCCTAAAATTAAAAATTAAATTTTAAATATATATTTATGTGATTTTTAATTAAATACTTTTATCATCGAGTAATATTATTTTCTTAATTAATTAATTATAATTTAAGTAATTGAAAATTAATCTATCAAGTATTGAAACAATAAAATTATAAAAAATAAAATATTATAAAAAAAGCAATTGTTTAAAAAATAAAATTATTTTACAAAATAAAAACGTTGTAGAAATAAAATGTTTGGCAAATTAAAACAATTGTTTTCAAAATAAAACTGTTTAAAAATAAAATTGTTTTAAAAATTAAATTGTTTGAAAAATAAAATTATTTAAAAAAATAAAAATGTTGAAAAAATAAAATGTTTGACAAATTAAAACAATTGTTTTCAAAATAAAACTGTTTAAAAAATAAAATTTTTGGAAAAAAGAAAATTGTTTAAGAAATTAAATTGCAGAAGAAATGAAATAGATTTAAAAAATAATACAATTTTTTTAAAAATGATAAAATTGCTCAAAAAAAGTAATTAATTAAAAAATAAAATTATTAAAGAAATAAAATTTAAAAAAAATAAAATGGTTCAAAAAAGAAAATTGATGAAAAAATAAAATTGCATAAGAAATAAAACAATTTGAAAAATTGAAAATTGAAAAAAATTAAATTGTTTAAAAACAAGAATTGTTTAAAAAATGAAATTAAAAAAATCAATTGTTTTAAAAATTAAAAAATTTCAACAAAATAATTGTTTAAAGAAAGAAAATGGTCGAAATAAATACGTAGATAGATTAACCGTTTAAAAAATTTAATTTATTATACACGTTCCAATTCTCAATAAAATCTAAATTCCTAAGAAATGCATGGAGTAAACGTAGAACAGGTGAAAAATATACAAAGGTGGAAGTCTGGGTCTCACTACCTGCGTCCAAAGTGAGTGGTTTACTGCTCCGCCCACTAACCAATAATTCTCTGAGAGTAACAAAGGTGCAAATGCAGAGTCTGCTTGCCCATTGACAGTTGACGAGTTTATGAATTCTGATGAATTTTCGTAGCGAAAATCAGCCAAATTTTGAACGTCATGTGATCGCTCAATTATTATTTTAAAAATCTGAAAAAAATACACAAGAGTTTTTCCATCATGAAGATTCAGTTTCTAGTATGGAATGTTCAAAATTCGAAAATACGTTTTTTTGAACCATATATACACACACATATATATATATATATATATGTGTGTGTGTGTGTGTGTGTTAGGCTCAAATACCGAAAACGGCCAATAACCAAAATAAACGGCCACAACGCGTTCTGGACATTGCAGAAATGCCAGAACGCGTTGTGGCTGTTTTGAAACCGGCCAAAGACCGAAATAAACAACCAGAATGCGTTCTGGTTCATTTTGAAAACGTCCAAAACGCATTCTGGCATTATGAAAAATGCCAGAACGCGTTCTGTCCTTTTTAAAACAACCAAACTCCGTTCTGGTTGGTAGTTTTCAAAAAGGCTGACTCAAAACAGCCCTTTAGAGTCACCAAATTATATACAACGCACAGTGGGGAAATAAGACTTCTTTGGGACAAAAATTCGCCAAATCCCCAAAATTTCAACGGATCGGAGCGTTTTATTTAAATACTCATGAAGAATGGTAATTTGATGACGCTTTAAGAAAAATTGTATTAATGTGTTAATTAACATAAGTTAATTAAATTGCAATTCGTTATATTTGCTATATCTACTTAGCCACATTTATATGATACTTCCTCAAAAAGGCAGAGAGTTAGTAAAGTTAATTTTGTTGAATAGAAATTTTAAGTGAAGATGAAATTTCTCAATTTGTTAAATTATTATAAACAAATTTGAATATACACTCGGATCCCGATTTAATATATTCCTAGAATTTCGTTCGGTGGCATTCAGTAGATGCGCGGGTCCGATGGTAGAGTCGGAGTAACGGTCGCCAAGCAGTACCGTAGCAGCCAGTAGCAACAGAGCGAGCAGTATCAATTCGCCTTTCACATTTATTTTTGAAAACACGTTGAAAATTCTTTTTTCATCAATCTTTTATCGTCATTTAAGAATTTTCATCTCTTATGGTAAAAAATTTACATGCGTACATAATTCAGTAACATAATTCATATTATTCCGCCTGAAAGTGGTTCGTACGGTCTTGACTGTTTGTGTTCAGAGACGCTCAAGAACTATCCCGGTTTAGGACAGACAATGCCGAAAACCCATACTAAACCGGGATTCCAGTGTAACTGTTATCTGTTGCATTTTCGAAATTTCAATGCATTACCTACATGTGTTTTATTATTAAAATATGTAAGATTAGTGTTTAATTGCAAACGAACATCAACGAATAATAATGGTTAATAGTTTAAACAAGTTTCTTGAACAAATTCACTTATTTGGCATTTCTATGCATATCAAGTTTTTCTTTTCTGCGGAATCATTTCTTTTCATGTGAAGAATAGAACTAAAGAGCGTTATGAGGAAATGAACTGAAGGTGACAGGTGACAGGCGTCACAAGAACTTTTCATATACTTAATAACAAGAATAAGAATTCTAAAGTTTCTTAAATTAGATTCCAGGAAACTCTAAAATCTAAACTAGATGAGTTTATTGTACTGCGAAGGGCAAGGGGTGGCAGCTGAACAAGAACTTTTCATATACTTAATGACAAGAATAAGAATTCTAAAATTTCTTAAATTGGATTCTAGGAAAGTCTAAAATCTAGCCTAAATGAGTTAATTATATTGCTCTGGCAATAAAACTAAATTAGCTAGTGCAGGCATCGGTCAAGGTATCGACCCTTGAACATTCATCCACCGCTTAAACTGTAATGCAGATAGAGAAATAAAATCAGTAAATTGTTATGGTTGTCTCATTTTAATGTTTTTTGTAAAATAAATATTTTATTAAACAATAACAAGATCTACTTCACATGATTACTTTCCCTCTAGAAACAATTACGATATAATGTAATAATTTATTAAACTATTAATTTAATTATGAATGATTTATTATCGAAATAAATGCTACTTTTCAACTGGAAGAATTTTAAATGCTTAGATTTAAAACTTCAGAATGAAAGGGGCGGCGAATTGAAATTTGCCTCCGGGCGGCTGACAGTCTAAAGCGGCCTGCGTATGACTTACGTACAGAACGAGAGTAAGTATGAGTCATAAAGGGCAGTTTCGAGTCAGCCATTTTGAAAATTACCAACACTTTGAACTGATCAGTATGCCGTTACAAATACGTATGACTTACGTACAGAACGAGAGTAAACATGAATCATAAAGGGCAGTTTCGAGTCAGCCATTTTGAAAACTACCAACCAGAACGGAGTTTGGTCGTTTTAAAAAGGGCAGAACGCGTTCTGGCATTTTCAATAATGCCAGAATGCGTTCAGAACGTTTTAAACGTTTTCAAAAAGGACCAGAACGCGGTTTGGTCGTTTATTTCGGTCTTTGGCCGTTTTTAAAACAACCATAACGCGTTCTGGAATTTCTGCAACTACCAGAACGCGTTGTGGCCGTTTATTTCGATTTTTGGCCGTTTTCGGTATTTGAGCCTAACAGATATATATCTTATTTACCTTGTTCAAAAATGATATAAGAAACTTTTATTCATACCTAAAGATCCAAGATTCTTTTAAAAATGAAGACATGATAATGACAACTCGGTAAAGACCACTTGAAGTTGGCTCCTAAATTAGGTTATTTTAACTATTACTCAGGGGCCAACTTCAAATGGTCTTTAACGAGTTGTCATTGTCATGTCTTCAAATAAAGCCGTTGCGTTTTGAATATGGTGAAAAAATCTTGATTAGTTTCAAGAAGCAAGTCAAGGCATTTTAAATGTTTAGTAAAAAATTTTTCTGTTTACAAATTCTAACCTTCTAAACTCTTATAAATATTTTGAACATGATTTTTCATAGTTAGAGCTAAGAAACGTTCATTTATTCTCTTTACAGTTTACGCACAAATATTTGAAATTTGTATTCATATCAAGATTCTTTCTGCAGTCAAATAAGAGAATTTTCAATATAATGAATTCTAACCTCTAAAATCGATACCTATGATTTAATTTTGATTCAGTGATCCAGATGAAGAATGATTCTTGCAAATACAAATAAATATCAAAATGGCATCAAATGGCAAATACTAAGTTATATGTGTCAAATAAAAAATTTGAGTTTGCCATGTTTTTTTGGTCCAAATATTAGAAAGTTATCACATATTACATTATACATTCTTTATAGCGACGCAGAACTCCAAAATAATTAAGAAAAAAAGTTCAAAGTTGGTATATCTAGACTATCTGGAGACTCTGGAAACAACATCGGAAAAAAATAAATCAAAAGCACAAAAGGTTAAGAAGCGGAATCGTGCGAGAAAGTATCAGGCTGAATTGTCTGAAGAACGACTTCAATTAAATCGACAGCGAAGTGCAGCATACGGAAAACGGAAACGAAATTCACAAAAAGTGAAGAAGCGGAATCGTGCGAGAAAGTATCAGGCTGGATTGTCTGAAGAACGACTTCAACTAAATCGACAGCGAACTGCAGCATACGGAAAATGGAAACGAGAAGAGCATCCTTTTGCAGAATTACCGGCGGCCAAGAAGAAAGAATTAAGAGCACAGTGGGCGAAAGATAAGGGAAATCAGCGTAAGTGTGATGCGTTAAAGCAAAATGAAGTTTCACCCATAATCGGAAGAAAGGGATCTTCAAAAAAATAAGTAGGAAAAAAGAAAAAGAATCAAATTAAAGCGAAGGTCTATCAAGATTTAGGTAAAACGAAAGCAAGCCTTTTTGTGATGACAAAAAAATGTGGAAAATACAAGAAGCAGGTACAAAGGCTAAGAAAAAAATCTGAAAAGCACTCGAATTCTCCGAAGTCGAAAGTGAAAAGAATGATAGCTGCATCAAACAAGCAGATCACACCCGAGATAGAACAAAAATTAATATTTGCTGAAGTGATGAAAGATCAATTGAGGAAAAGAAGAGCTGAGAACAAACATTCGGTAAAGCAAACAATTGCAAGACTCATAGTTAATAAGCATTTGAAAAGGTACAGACTTGGCAAAGAAGCTAAAGATATTTTGAATCGTAAAGACTTGAAAAATATTTCGCCAAATAAGGAAATATTCAAGAAAGCTAACAAAAACTCAATCGTTGAGTACTAGAGAAAAAGAAAATGTCCTAAAGTTTCTAGAAGAAGATGAAAATAGTCGAATGTACCCAGGCAAAAAAGATCACGTAAAAGATAAGCAGAAACGGTTTCTTAGTGCTTCGTTGCAAGATCTTCACAAGAAGTATCAGGAGTCTACATCGTCAAAGATTTCATACCGATCTTTTGTTAGATTGAAGCCTAAATGGATTATAAGCCCTAAGCTTTCTGATCTTCATACTTGCTTCAAACAAGAAAATTTTGGATTTTTTATTAGTGCGATGTGCAAAGCTTCTTTATGTTCAACAAAAAGTTTAGAACATGTTTGCACTACAGTATGCTGTAACATGAAGCAGTTTTGGTAGCGAATGAAAATTTATCCATAATGCCAGTAACATACCAAAGTACAAAGACTTCAATCATCCAGGGTCAGGCAAAACAATCTAACATTATGGTTAAGGAAAAACGCAAAGTCAATGCAGATAAATTAGTTTCAGACTTCAATGCTCAGTTTGAGCCTTTCTTACTTCATGTATTTAATATGAATAGTCAATATGAAGCCATCAAAACCAGCCGAAAAAACTTGAAGGAAAATCAAGTTCTAAAGAGAATAGACTTCTCAGAAAATCTTTTGTTGAAATTATTCAAACAAATTCAGGCTTCACACTTTGGTGCTTCGAAGATTCAATTGTGTCTGCCCACGGGAGTTAAATATGTCGTCAAAGAAGATGGAATCAATGTGGAATGTTTCACGACAATATCCGAGTGTCTTGACCATACAGCACCTGCCATTTGGGCTCACTTGAAGTCAATACTGCTGAAATTGAACAAGAATCCCAAAATCGACACGCTGTTTATTGCTTCCGACGGACCAACTGAGCAAGATAAAAATCGCTGCAATTTCTTCTTGCTTTCTAAGCTGATTCCTGAGCTGTACCCAAATATTAAAGTCATCGATTGGAATTTCACTGAGAGTTCTCATGGTAGAGGGCCTATGGGTGGTGTTGGGGGAGTTCTCAAAAGAACAGAAGATTACTATGTTTCTCATGGAGCTTACATTGATTCCATTGAAAAATTCGAGTTTACATTAAAGGAAGCTTGTCCGAATGTAACATTGAAGAAAATTATATCACAAGACATTGATGAAATAAAAACTATCATCAAGGACAAAGACATTCTGGGCATACCAAAGATAATGCAAGCGCATAAGATTATTTGGAAGAAGGAATCACGAGACCAACTACTTATTCGCACCTTAAGTTGCCTTAAATGTGAAGATATCTGCTCACATTACCAACTTGATATAGTCAATTTGAGTCCTCGCATCTTTCAAGCAGTATCCTTTTTCACTTCATTCGATATCTATTTCAAACAATCTATTTCCATACCTATTTCAAATTTTTTATCCTTGTACGTTTTGTTCCAATCAACTCTACTATTTATCACATTTCACTTTTTCCTTAATAATATACTTGAAAGATCCTACTCCACTTCCAAATAATGGAAATACAAGAGTCAACAAAAAGAAAAGAGGTCGTCCTTCTAAACTAAAGGACCTAAAGAATCTGCTCAAACTCAAGACCATATATCACCATGTAATACGCAGTCGAGCTCTGTAAAAACCGAAAAAAAGGACGTCCTTGTAAAACTCCTATTGAAACCAATTGTTCACCATCCTTCGCTCCAAATCTAAAAAGACCAAAGAATATTCTTTTTTCTTCACTTCCTTTGAGAGTTTTAAAGATTTTATTAGCATCCCATTTATCTCTGCCACTTGCCATTTGCGATTTGACTATTTATTCAATATTTATTTTTCGTCCTTATGTTATGAATAGAAACAGACTCTGCGGAAATTGGAGTCATGAAAAGAACAAGGGGACGACCACGAAAAGAGTCCAGTACCTTAAACTAAAGTTTACTCATTATTTATTAATTTAAACAATGCTGTCACCAAAATGAGATTAACCCTTGAATTCTTTATTTAATATTAATTAATTGCACATATTAAATTTTTTGATTACTTGAATAGTTTAACAAGATGTTTCTAAATTATTTATAGAATACAAAAATTAATACGATTTTATACTGAACTTCTTCATTTTTTTCTCTCAAACTCGGGGAGAATCATTTTCGGGAGGGGAGAGGGGCGAAAATTATTTCCATTCCTAAAGTTGTACATTAACTTCCTATGTATTCACATTACTTAAAAACATTCAGAACTCAAGTAAGAAGTCATGCTTATTACGCAGAAACAAAGGTATAGGAGTTGTTTTCGTATAAAATCATAACTATCACAAATATATTCCTTGATGATCCCTCCATTTCATTTTTTCATACTCTTTTGGTTTGGAAGTACAAAAGATTTTATGCAGCATGAAATATTTATTTTTTTCGGAAATTTCATGATCCAATATGCTCAACTTTTTGGTAAAAACCCATATGCATAATATGTATATGTACTATATACATTATATTTTGCAGATTGCATTTGATTTAATGGAGTACTCAATTTTCCATTTGCTGATGTGCCTTATAAATGATGGATATTAATTAATGTTACAAGTACCTTTGATAAAATGCTTTCAATAACCGATTATGTACCCAAATACAATAAACTTCGAAATTTTAGAGATGAATCCATTAACATTTATGTTAATACCATTTTTAAATACAAAATGCTTCAATGTACAATTTTAATAACAATTTTTTTCAATAAAAAATTTCAATAAACTGAAATTCTGAACACGAAAAAGCTGCAGTTGCACCTGACCAGCAATCCAGGAACATCAATATTCAATCGAAGCCACTCTGTACTTTAAAAGTTGAATGGGTTTAAACTTGCAGCAAACATCCTTTAAGGATTTAAAGTCTTGCAAGATGGAAAGTGCTATCGACTTGAAAGTCTTTAAATGCGCATTTAGTAGTATTTGATTTTAGAAAACATTTCCGGCATGTATTATGATATTATATAGAATAAATTTTCAATCTCATTAATGAGCAGTTATATATAGAGAAACAAAATTCAAGCAATTGATACTGGATATAAAAAAAATTCAGATTTAATGAAGAAATTTATTTCGCAAAATCCTCAAGTCTTCATGTGACTGAAGTTCTGAACGTTCAAGTGAACGAAATTTTTATTTGATATCATTTTAAACTCAAATTTGTTCTAAAATATTGGTTTATTAGAAAATAAATTAATATAATGATGAAAAAAGCTCACGATGTTTCTTTTTATTTGTAGTTGGAACAATATTTGAAGATAAATTTGAGTTAAAAAAAAATTTCGTTCATTTGAACGTTCAAAACTTCAGGTTCATAAGTCTTCGTTATTTTTCAAGAGGATGCACCAGAGATTCAACCTTTTTCTTCAAGTAGAAGGTTTTATTAATGTATATATTTATTTTTATTATCTTGTAATTTAAAATTATCCACTGTCTGTAGATATTCACTATAGGTCAGTTCCCCTACATTATAATTATAAATTAATCCGATTAAAATATAAAATTCATCAGACGATCTGTATTTAAGTGAACGTCCGAAATTCTTGCAAAGGACGTGAGAACCTCTAGGAAGGAAACGTCGAAAGCATTCCTAAGATTCTATGCGATAACTTCCTCGCAAGTGACAGAAAAAAAATAAGAAAGGAGAAACAGAACTCGTATAAGCGTCGTCCTTTCACTCAAGGATGCATCACTATGCTGCGAAAGCGCGAGACGCAAATGCGACCAAGGAGCTGCTAAATGCGCGTTATAAGCGTTTCCGGTATAATATTGTGAGCTCATATATTAATCTCACTATACAGCTACAAGAATTTCAAAAGCCACACTGATGCTGCACACTACATAATTAACGCACAGCAGTGCAAAATGTTCCAGCCGTTATGCAAAACTAATTTATCGTGAGACCAAACATATTTTGTTAACGCACTCCACAACTATTAATAAAGAGAAATTTTCAATAAATGGTAAAATGAGATGCAAATTAACTGATCTTTCTACTTATGTGTATTCTTCAAATCTTAATATTAGCGAATAATTTGGAGTACAAAATTGAACTGTTAATTTAGAATTAGAGAAAAATAAAAAAATTCTTGTCAGGAAATTGTCTCATAACTAAGTAAAATTATTGTATCAGGGTGTCTAGCGTTTCTCCATAAAAAAATTTCAGGACTTTTCCAGGTTTCCTTGGAAAAAATAAATTTTTCCAGGTACCATTTTTTATTTAATACCATAAACTTTCATGAAAAAAATATTTTTTTCTTGAACCTGTACGATAGAAATAATTTATACAACTAAATAAACCATATAAAATATATATTATACAATTTATAAAGTTATTAAGTTTAGTTAACTGTATTTATCTGTACAAGCCCGATAAATTATTTTTTAAGAAAATACTCTCTAAAAAAAATTAGTAGTTTTCTACTAAGCAAGTTACTTAGTAAGCGTTTCTACTAATCTTTAATAAAAATATTACTATTTTTCAGTAAAAAACTAGAAATTCATTTAGTAAACTAACTAAATGAATTTACCTGTATTAGTAAGCCTTACTAACTGAATATGCAGTTTTCTACAAAAGCTTACTGAAGCAATTGATAAACGACTTCTCCTGATTTCATTCAGGATTGCTACAAAATTCCAATTTAAAAATTCCCTGACTTTCCCTGGCCAATTTTTCATTTACCCTTAACAATATCTGCCTTTATAACTGAAATAATAATTATATAATACAGGAATCACAGTGGTTCAGCAGATCAATTTTAGGGAAAATAGGGGATTTCTTTTTTGAAAAAGGGAATTTTTAAAAAAGAGGAAAGTTTCTTTCTTTTAAAAATACCAAGGAAGCTGTAATTCTCCAGAATCTTAAATAATTCTTCAAAAATCTTAGATTCCTGTCTAGAATCTAATAAAACACTCCTCAAACTTCTAAACTTTCAGAATCTTTGGAATGCTCTAGAATTTTTTTAAATCCTTCATGACTTTTGGACTTTTAAATAAACTTTTAAAATCTTCTACAATATTTTTAGTTTTCCATGAACTTTTAGATTCATTTAATCTTTTAAAATTCCAAAAAATTCTCTACAATCTAGATTTTTGAGTGTTTTAGTATCTTACAGAGACTTCCTGATTCTTCCATAATCTTCCATAGAGTTCTAAAATCTTCTAGTCTCTTTCAGACTTTTTTTTGAAGACTCAAAAAGTCTACAAAATTTTAGGAAGGTTCTGAAAACAGTCTAAAAGATTTTTTAAGATTATTAGTTTTTTGAGAGGGTTCTAAAGGTTTCTGCAGAATTCCGGAAATTCTAATACACTTCAGAATAATGTACTTGAAGTTCTGAAAGTTCAAATAAACGAATTCTTTATTTCATTTCATTTTAAAGTCAAATTTGTTCTCAAATATTAGTTTATTATTATAGAAACTAATGTAATGATAAAGAATTTTTCTTTATTTTCTAGATTGAACGATATTTCAAGATAAATTTTAGTTATGAAAAAAGTTCGTTCATTTGAACGTTCAAAACTTCAGATACATTTCAGAATATTATTGACGATTCTAAATGATTTTAGAAGATCATGGAAGAGTTCAGTAGATTTTAAACGTTTTTACAAGATTCTGGAATATTCTAGTATATTTTGTAGAATATTAAGGAATTTTTCAGAATTCTTTAAAATTGCATTAAGAATTCTTTAAGATTGTATAAGATTATTATAGATAAATAAAATTAATTAATTAAAATAATTTATTATTATTAAAATTAATTAATTATCTAGAAGGTTTTAAAAGATTATGAAAAAATCCAGAAGAATCTAAATGATTGTAGATTTAAAAAAACAGTCTAGAATATTTTGGAGAATTTTCACAGATTTCAAATAAGTTTTGAAGATTCTAAAGAACTTGAGAGAGTTTCGGTAAATAATGTTTTGTAGACTTTGGAGGATTCTAAAAGATTCTATAGAAAATTCTAGAAGGTTACGGAAGTATTTAGAAAATTTTAGAAGATTCTGGAAGAGTCTAGTATACATGTTGAGGAATATTGAAAAATTTTGGGATATTATTTTATAAGATTATTGTGGGAGAATCCAAAAGATTCTAAAACAGTCTTAAACATTTTGGAGAAGTTTCAATAGTGATGCATAACGAGAATTTTTTGGAGAAAACGAGATTTGATCGAAACGTAATCAGTTGAGACCAAAACTTAATGGAGATCGAAAATCTGTAATCTCGAAAACGAGACGAGACGAGAACGAGAACCTCGTTCGAGTAAAGTTTCGTCTCATTATAAGTACCATGTTCGAAATTTTAATGTCATCTGGCAATATTTTTTAAAAATTTAGAAATTCTCGTTATGCATCTCTAATTTTCAAAGATCTTAAATCAATTTTAAAGATTCTGGAGG
>JBAGKK010528125.1:0-12742 GCA_037177015.1 Euceroptres primus
TAATGTCCCAAAAGAAAACGCCATTTCTGCGGTACAAAGTAGATGGAACCAAATCCATGCCAAACTTCAAACAAAAAATAATTGGGATGATTTCGAGGAAGCGCTCCGCCTCCGTTTAAATAGTACAGATTTCAAGTTTAATCAAGTTAATAATTTAACACTTATCAAAAAAGAGGATTACCAATGGGATCACTTCTTTCCCCTATACTCGCTGACATAGTAATGGATGACCTAGAAACAGAAAGGTTATTAACATTAGGTTTCAATATACCGATGTACTTCCGGTACGTCGACGATATCCTCGTGGCAGTCCTGATTACACAGATAGACTACGTGTTAGATTTTTTCAACGAGGATCCCATTGATTCCATTAAATTTACGTTAGAAAAAGAAACAAACAAAACTATCAGCTTTCTAGATATAGCACTCAATAGATGTGAGAACCAAAAAATATTATCAGGGTGTCTAGCGATCAGGCCATTTTAAATTCCCGGGTTTTTCCCGACCAAATTTTTCATTTTCCCGACCAATTTTACATTTTTTATTTACAATAACGTATATATTATATGTATTTTCTTCATGTGAAAGGTTCAATTAATAAAAACATCCTTTAGAATTGTTAGGCAACGTTTCAGACTTTATCAATACTAAGAGATGTTTTTAATAATTGGACCTTTCACATGAAAAAATACATATAAGATTAAAAAAAGGTCTAAACGGAAGAATATTAATATAAACGTATATATTATCCCTCGTATTATCCTAGATAACTTTTAATTTCTCACGAAATAAACATATTAGCATTTTTTCCCTATCTCAAACATTAAATTATACACTTTTTTTACATTTTTGCAAAAATAAAAGTAAATTTTCATTTTTATTTTCGTAATTTATTTTTTACCTCTTTCAAATAGCCGTAAATAAAGGGGAAATAAGTAGATTTTACCATTAAATTAAAAAATACCCGATCTGAAATAAAATTCCCGGGGTTTTCCCGGTTTTCTCCCGGTGAAATTAAATTCCCAGGTTTTTCCCGATTTCCCGGTCCGCTCGACACCCTGATTATGTAATTGGTTTCGTAAACCCACGTGGTCTGGAAGGTGTCTCAACTTCCAGAACTCTTCCAAAATAAGTATTCTCTTCAATCTAGTAGAGAGGGCTATACTTCTATCAGATCCACAATTCCATAACGACAATTTGATTTTAATTCAAAATGTTCTGGATGAGAATTGTTACCTACAGCAATTGGTTAAAGATAATATAAATCGTAAACTCGGGATGTTGGCGCAAAAAGCACATCAAGCAGGCGGGCAGGTAACGCAGGTTACAGAAACTAAGCCATTTATTAGCATTTCCTATGTCGAAGGACTGTCTGAGCAAATATCGGGAATTTTGAACGCGTACAACATTAGCATAGCTTTTAAGAACCAAAAGGACTTAAGTCTAATTTTTTTAGCGAAAGAAAGTAATTTAGACAAACGGTTACTGTTGTAAATGTGTCACATTGCCGGTAACCCAAATTCAGTCAATTTAAGAACCGATATAGAAAAACTCTCAAAGATTTAGAACCCGATACTTAAAAGTACCGGGTTATTATTTTAGTTATTCTTAATTGCATGACTATTATTACTATTTGGCACTGAAGAGGGCCCCTACTTGGTCCGAAACATTTGCCGATCCTTAAAGTTTATTTTACAACTAAGTAGATCTTAAGAAATAGACCCCATAGTCAATGAAATATTATCAACGATTTCAAAATTTTATATATGCCCTACGTAAAAAGATATTTATATCCGAAATAGAGGCTCTTTGCGCAAAGTACAAAAATTTCACCCCCTCTATCTCGGCGAGTTTTTGACCAAACTGATGGGTACACTTGGGAAATAATGCCCCATATATAAGAATCGGTCTTTAAGTACTTACAATTGTCTGCAAAACGATAGATACTTCCTTCTCGATCAAGTTCCATACTGTCTTTTTGGCCAAGTTTTCGGACTCCTGGCCCACAAAGCGCTGATTTCGAATCCGAAATCCAAATTTAAAAATTCAAAATGTTTTGATTTGATTTGCATAAAACTTGAAACTTGATAGTTTTTGGGATTGCTGATTTCAAATCCAAAATTTTTTGTAGTTTGAGCCCTGCATATTAGATCCGTCATTTTGAGTTTTTATATTCTGACCTCAGATTCTGATCAGCGATCCAAAAAATTCCTAAATACCAAGTTCAAAGCCAATCAGTTCATTTCTTTAGTTTAAATTCGCCATATTGGACCATCTTGGATGTAAAACATTTTCAATTTTGATCCCAGATTCGTTACCAGCAACCCAAAGATTCCTAAATATCAGGTTTCATTATATTATGTGAGGGAAAAATTTTTCCGTACAGTACATTTTATATAATTCAAAAATTTTTAATTTTCGAAACCGTCATTATGACGTTGCGGATCGAAAACAAAGCTCAAGTTATTCGTTCCTTGAGTGTCTTCGAACACTCCTTGAATTATGGAAATAATTACAAGAATTTCGGTGTTGAGTAAACGTGATACGATTTAAAAAAAACTGTACTTATTAAAGATTGTAAAATAAGCGAGTCAGTACAAGGTTTAAGAACTTAGACTTAGGACGTTTCGCTAAGGAATCTTAATTTCGACTGAGGTTAGGTCAGGAATGCGTTCCGGTTGATGTACCTAGAAAGTTAGAAGGGATCATCTTCAAATTAAGTGGTGGGATCGAAAATTGACAAAGTGGTGGGGTCAAAAACCAGAGGTGAAAATTGATGTTTAATTTACAGATCCATAAAATGGCAAAACCCAAATCTGTCATGTCGCCGACGCGACGGCTAGTCGAAGGCGTCGCAACAATTGTTTTAATAGAGAAGGGCCGTTAATCCTCAGCAGTATAATAAATATACAAATTTTGATAGATATTTGAGTTCAAACAGCTTAATCTGATCAACTGAAGTACATGAAGTTCCTTAAAAACAAATTAGATGCTGTGAATAAAATCATAAAGAATAATGGATTCTCTGAAAGACAGATGTTTAAAAATAAAATTGTCACGTAGACTCGAAATAATAATAAATTACTGTTTGGTCTCAACAGTCATATTTGGTCAATCGTTACAAATTTTGAAATTTTGTCTTCAGATTCAGAATCAGCGGTTCAAGTTACTATTAGATATGAAGTTCTCGGAAAATTCGAGTACTCGATCAGTTTCGAGTTCTCGAAAATTTCAGGTTACTAACAGTGAATTTAAATTCAAAATTCAAAAATTCGAAATTTTTTATACAAAATGTCGAACAAATTTTAAAAATACAAAGAATTTGATCACAAATTTATGGCTTACATTAAAAAATGAAAGTTTTAGACAATTGAAAGTTTCGAGCTACTCGAAACTTTCGAGCAGCTCGAAACTGTTCGAGTACTCAAAAGTTTCTAGTTCTTGAAGACATTCGAGCTTTTCGGAAAGCTCAAACTTGACTCGGCTCGACTCGTTCGAACTTCGAGTTTTCTGCACATCCCTAGTGTCCGGGTTAATTTTTTGTCACCCTGTGTTCATGTAGATTCCAATCACGCGAGTTGAAATTTTTCTTTCATGTATAACAGCTATGAAGGGTTCTAAAATTAACTCTGCTTTGTATACAAAACGATTTATTTCTTGTGATGGGTTTACCAAATTACATAACAGATAATATATGCAAATCAAGTATTTAACTTTATTTATATTCGATAATCTTATCGGCTAATATCTTTTTCTCGCACAACAGTTCTGACAAGTGTGATAAGGTATTCAATACAATTTATAACACGTGATTCTATCAAAAGGAAACAGGAACAACCAATAATCTCTCTTCTCGCTTCGATGCGAGGATAGGATAAACAACAGCTGCAAGAAACATCAAACAATGATACCTTTTTTAAGAAGAAAGAATAAGGGATTTTAGTCAGGCAGATGATGTTATCTAAACGATTGAGTGATTCGCTGGAAAATGTACCACATTTGCATTTACAGCAGTTACTTGTTTTTTCCTTCTTTCTCGTAAAGATGTAGACTTCGTAAAGATGTAGACTAGATGTAAACAACTGTAAAATAAGTGACTTCAGAAAATAAAACTTGACTGTAATTGTACCGTGTAAACAACCACTGAATTATTGATGGAACTCACTAGGGCGATTCATTTTGCACAAAGTTTCGAAATATTAATGTGCTTCCAAGTTAATTGGTGATATTTGACGAGAAACTAATTTTCCATAAAAGAAAGTCAAAATCGATCAATATTTAAAAATTGCGAATCGCACTTGAAATTTTCCGTTATTTACATGGTGAAAACTGAGTCAAACCTTCAAAATGAGATAATTTTATCATTTTGAAGGTTTGACTCAGTTTTCACCATGTAAATATACATGGGATTCAAGTACGATTCCGAGTTTTAAATATTGACCGATTTTGATTTTCTTTTATGCAAAATTAGTTTCGCGTCAAATGTCACCAATTACCGTGGAAGCACATTAACATTTTGAAACATTGTACAAAATGAATCACCCTAGTGTACATGCTTCCTTTAAAAGACGCACAAGAACCTTTAGTATGCAATCAGTAAAAACGTGCAGGTTTAAAATGCATTTTTGTTGCATTTTCAGAAAAGAAACAGAATTTGTAAATCGTAGACGTTTCTTGCGGCAAAAACTGAGCTCAATTTCGACAGTATGAATCACCAATATTTAATTAAAACAAACCTTCGGCTTTAGAGCGAAGGAGAGATCAACTTGGTAACGATAAATCTTACATTGCGAGTGATTATCTATAGTACAATTATTTCTCCTGCTAAACTGAATTCTACAATTATAAACACTAGAGTGGGGCGAAGAAATAAAAAATAATCGGTTGTAGTTTTTGAACACGCAAAAATTGCCACGATTTAAGGGTGATGAACAAACAAATTTGAAAATAGCCGAATGGTTCCGAAATTTTTCTAAGTTCGAATCGCCAATTTTTACAGCTCTGAGAAGTAGATCTTCAATCTCGAGGTTTCAATGCAAACCTCGAGATTAAATATGTTCTTTTCAGGGCCGTGAAAATTGAGGATTTCGACTTAGATAAATTTCTGAGCCATTCGGCCATTTTCAAAGTTGTTTAACCATAACCATTAATACAAAAATGTAACAGGATTTTTACAATACAAATAAAGGTTTACACTTCTGTTTAAATTGATGTGAAGAAATTTAATAAATATATTTCAGATTTCTTACAAATAAGAAAAAAATTAAAAATAATGAAAGAGGTAAATAAATAAAAATTTTTTCTCATATTAAAAACATTCTATCTCGCCTATGAAAATTTTTGCCAAAACTTTTTAATTTCATAGTGTGATAATTGACTTAAATTTAGGAGAAAAAATTTAAGAATAATGAAAAAGGAAAATAAACAAAAAAATTTTGCTCATATTGAAAATATTCTATCTCACCTACGAAAATTTTTTTCCAACAGTTTTAAAAACTCTTAAAGCTCTTTAAACTCTCTTTTAACTCTTAAGAATTTCAAATTAAGAAAAAATGAACTAAAATTTCTCTTGCAATACTAAAAACGTTCCAAAAAGTTAAAACTTAAAATATTCTATCCACTTGCAAAACCTAGTAAAATTTGCCGCCTGTAGAACGTGTTATTTACTAGGTTCTGCAAGTGAACAGCAGAAACCGAAAGATATTAACGGATTTCAACTTCTTTTTGTAGTTAATTCTATTATTCTTTTGGGTCTTAACCCGCCCTAATAAAAACACCCGAGTCAACATCAAGCTTACGTTTGATTCGAATAACCAATGTTGAGCCGCCATCAGTACAATTAAATTTTTGTTACTTGCATACATACATCAAATATGCCTCCAATGAAGAATATAGAGTTTAGTTTCAGATATTGCTACTCGCATCATACACTGTTATTCGTATTTTTCATAACTGGTGAAGCGTCATTCCATTCATGGCGATAAAATTTGAATTTCATATGATGAAATTGTACGAGTTGAAATGGGAAAATGAAAGTTTAAGAAAAATAGTATGCAATTATGTGTATATAAATAAATCTAGGCCGCATTTGGCTTTCAAAAATTCTTTGAATTCCCAATTTGTAATATAATAACGAACAGAGTAGCAAAAAATAGAAATTATAAACATGCAGGTATGCGGGAAGCACTTTTGGCGTTGTATACAATTTACTTACTGGGTTTAAAATTAGAAGAAATAGGTCTACAATGTTTCACTATTCAAGAATGTAATTTACAGTTCAACTCCTCTAAATTTGGCGCTTCAAAACGAAAAAGTCTTATGATTACTGTGAAATTCTAAGAAATTTGGCTATTCAGTCCGTCCTATTTTCAATTTCTGATCTTACATTCATATTTTATATTCCTTCAGTCTTATACATATTCACCCCTCTTCGATCCTTTCTAAAGACTATAACCTCTTTAAGTGAAAAAGTATCCCAAATTGAGGAAAATTCCAAGAATAAATGTCATGTTTAGAGAAGTTAAACTATATTTCCAATAAAGGTATTGCATTCCGGTCATGACGGTATGTTCATTAAATTCTTGCAACAAAAGCAAAATCTTTTACATCCTGAACTGAAAAAAGTCCTCGTTCAAGGCCGGTATCTTCGGACTTTTGTGTACCTCTAATTTTTATAAAATATGATTTTAGTATGCCTTTCGAACTTTCGAAATCTTTAAGATTTTCTTAATTAAGGATATTTGATGATCAAAAGATTTCAAGCGTTTAGATGATGCGAAACTACCCAGTAGATGAAACAAAATCGGCTGAAAAGTAAATTAATGCATTTTCCTTTCTGATTTTCTGCTCTTGCATACAGACATTCATGCAGTATAGGCCAGAACCATAGAAAGTCTGGAAGCAGATTTGATACAAAAGTCCAATTTTAAAATTCCAGAACCAATCTTGAAAAAATTCTGGTTATTGCAAATCAATATTCTACTGATTTCAAATTAATTTGCGAACTCTTCGGTGTAAATTGGCTCAATGCCTGGTACTGATTTCCAGGTTTTCCAGAACTTTTTAAAACTTCCATGACATTTCCAGTTTTTCAAGTCTTGTAGCAACCTTATGTGGAGGTCATATATTTAGTTGATTCTTATACTTTCGTTAATGTTGGTAAAATTTTTAATCAGCCAAAATGCAGATAAGGAGAAAAGTTTATATCCGATTTCACACATGACCGACGATTTTTGTGTGACTTGTATTACAAAGGTTGTTGTCGTTTATAATAAAAATAACATAATTGTTCATTAAAGTTAAAATTCGGAACATCATTTGTTTCTGGTTTGTAGATTTTTGGAGTATAAAACTTTTATCACCTTGAAAAGAAATGTTTATATTTCTATAATAAAGTAAAAACGTTATTTTTGACAAATGCTTCCAAATTAAAAAAAAAACTTTCAATTTAGAACTAGGCTTAAGCCTCGAATGTGTTACAGTATTTCAAAATATTGAAGTACATACATAAACACTAGACGTGTGCAGCAGTCCGATCAAATTTTCAGTGAAAATTGGTCCCCTTTTGGCCACGTTTAGAACATTGAATTTTTCGACATTGAGTTTAATTCCAGAAGAAATTGTAGCTTCTAAACTCTCTTCGAATACTAGATTTCTCGAAATTGATTTATAAATAATTTATAACATAAATGATAGAATTATGATAGAATTAAAATTTATAATGAGTTTAATTATAAAACTAAATCGATTAGACGGCTGCACACCTCTAATAAACACATAATATTGTACAATTTTCTTTGGCATTACCGTTGCAGAATACTTTACTACAACAAAATATGAAAACATGTTTGAATATTTTTGAAATTTACAATACGCTGAACTCCAAGGTCGTTTAAAAATGTGTCAAACAGTAGCACTTTGCAAATTAAAAATAATTAAATAATTCAAGTCTTAAACTTTAAGTCGCTTTAAATCACAATACTTGATAATTTAAAATTCATTTGGAATTATGTAAATATAGTTCAATTAATCCGTTTTCAATGTTAATAAAGCAAATTCAAATTTAATTAATTTTTATTAAAATCCGAAAAATTTACTGGTAAGAAAAAAGCGATATTCCCAACTTTTAGTACTCCAGTAAAAACTCATGTGCACTTAACTTTAAAAATTGTATCTAGTAAATTTATTCATAATGTTTCTAAATTTTAAATCTTTTGAACAATAAATTAAAAGGAATTTACAAATTCAAATCCAAAGAATTTGAATTCTATTCAATAATTTTACCCAACATGCTTTCTTATAAAAACGTAAGAAACAAAACTGATGAGTTTTTGGAAAAAAGTAATGTTTATATACCTACTTTTTCTTTATATTTTTACTTTTGGATTATTCAGAAGAGTTTTGGCTTTTATGGAGAATCCTTAATTTACAAATGTCTAACAAGATATTTTTATGTACCAAAAAAAAAAAAAAAAAAACCATTAAAAAATGAATATTTTATGAAAAAGATTAGAATCTAATTTTGAAGATATTTTAGTCGATATAAAAAAAATTATATAAAATTTTGAAATAATACTATAAAATGTAAAGAACTGATAAAAATTTTATTATCAGCAATTCCCTTTTTTGATTTGGTCATTCACGCAACAAAATGTATTGATGTTCGTATGTATTCTTCAACATGACATTGCAGTCTTATATGTCGTATTTTGAACGGGATATGAGTAAAGTGAGTATCCCGCACTGCCCGATATTTACTTCGACTTTTCACCCAAAATAAAACAAATTCTGTAGTCGCGGTCGATAATGTTAACCCGTTGACTGTGTATAACCTATAAATCCCATGATTTATGACGATATATGCGTATTGACACAGTCAACGGGTTAATAACATTCAGAATTCCGAATCATTCGAATTCTGTTTTTTGGCTCGTAATCATAACAAAAAGGGCTTAAGACTAGGATAGAAATCGGAGCGTCCACTCTATGCTTTTATAGAGCCATTAAACGAAACTGCTTGCGATTCGTTGTCGCAACGTCCGTGAACTCTCAACGATGTGGCACTTACAAATTAATATGCACTTGGTGAAAGCGCTGCCGAAGGGAGAGCTCTTTACTCTTTGTCTTGGAGTGACTCGAAAGCTATAATAGAGACTAGGGCGTTAAACAAACTTATGGCTTTCTGTTCGTATTTGAAAAAAGCTCAGCTTTCAGCAGGGATCGTCGCTTCTAATGAGGTTTCCGTTTCTTCCAAGCTCTTCGACTCGACGTTAACTTCAGCAACCCTCTCGACTTTTGTGTTTTCCTTCTTCTCCTTCTTCTCCTCATTTTCGATGGCTTTTACTACTCCATCTGGTGTTTGCTCTTTTTGCCGCTTCTCTATCTCAGCCTTAAAGTTTTCGATGTCTTGCTGACTAATTTGCACAAAAAGAATGCCATTGATAACGTTGAGCATATCTAACACCGAACCCATACTAGGTGGTTGGATTTGTATTGGTGGAAGGCTGACACCCGACTTTCCGGTGTAAATCTCATTCATCTTTTTCTGCAGAACAACCGCCTGCTGCGTCAAATGTCTCAAGCAATCGCTACTCTCCTTCGTTTTCTCATGTTCCTCGCCTAACTGCTGCTTGTAAATCGCGTAAGTTTCCTTTTCATTGTTAAGGGCTGCCCGAAAATCGCCCATACAAGATTGTGTGCGAGCTACTAGATGATAAGACACAGCTACTTTTAATGAACGAGGTCCATGGTAACGAAGGTTTAGAGCCAATGCGTGCTCTAAAAATCGTAGAGAAAGCTCGTACTCTCCAACCGCATGTAGAATCAGTGAGATGTTACTCTAGAGAAACAGAAAAAATTGTTATTGCCTTGCTTAATTTAAATAGAGAATATGAAGAAAAACTCCTCAGAATGAAAAAACATGTACAAGGTAAATGCACCTATTTGCGTCCGTGCTCCTATTTGCGTTCAAACCTGATTAAAAATTCAATTCAATTGAGCAATTCAGCTCAATAAGCTATTCGAAAATTTAATTTCATCACACAAATAGTCAGTGAATTATTTATTTCACACAATAGTCGCTAAGCAGGGCAATATTATTTTGATGTACATGCGTGCGTCCGTATGCTTAAAGTATTCGAAATAATTAAACGGTGAGTGTATTTATGCTGAAAATTGTCGTAAGTGATGTGAAAAATATCAGTCTTTCGATATTCACTGCTTTTTTTCTGTGGTAAAACCTATAAAGTGACATAAGTTTGATAGGAATAATTCGAGTCTAACATAACCTTTGAAGAGCGGACGCAAATAGGGTCCTACAAATTCTGTCCCTATTTGCGATCGAACGATTCTTTATCAAGTTTCATCCATAACGGACGCAAAATGGTGCAGTCGCATAAAGTACCAGTTTGCGTCCTGACGCAAATAGGGACAACAAGGTAAATAGGGGAAATAGGGGCAAATACGTTTTGTCATAACAAAAAATTTTTCTATAAAATAATATATATTCTTAGATCAGTAATAGTCTTTTAGCGAATCGGAATGGATTACACTTGTTTATTGGTCTTAAATTCTGTCGTAACACTTACATGGACGCAAATAGGTGCATTTACCTTTGTACGTATTTCTCAAAAGCTCCTACATTTATTGCAAAAAAGTATAGGGCAACAAATAATGCACTTTTGTTAAAAATTTACAATCTATTACAGAAGAGCGAGTCGGTTAAAAGTCTAAAAGTTTACACTACTCGTCTTTAAAGTTATATATAAATCATTTTAGAAGCTCACAGAAGTCAACGCCAAGCATAAACAAAGCTTCCTCTATGAGGTAGCAAGACGAATTTCATTTCATTTCAAGTTTCAGAAATCAATTTCAGCAAGCGTGCACACCCATTCTGACGCTTGAGACTGTATCTTCCACAATTTTCCAGATTTTCTAATCTAACACGACCGAAAATATTCATTAAATATGCGACTACAAGAAAAATAAAATAGAACATTTTTACGTATGTACCCCCTTAATATGTGGTTCTCCGCGAGAAAATAACCCCATTGCTCCACGTTCAAAATTAAATTTTCTGGAGCTCAAAGTTGTACAGGAGCCCCTTTGTCTTCCTTCGTCTTTCTTTCACTTTGATCCGCTTTTTCTCGTAAACTCATTTTCGGTCGTAAGGGTGGTTTCTTCGTTCCACGTCACATATCAAATTGAAAATGTATTTTAAGACCTAGACGCCGGCAGCTATTTTTTGCTAATCTTCGGCTGGGACTGTTGGTTATTTGCCAATAATATTCACGTTTTCCTATTGAGAGATATTGAGGGAAGTTTTAATAGTTTAACAAACCATCTTAGACGACAATGAAAGATTTCTAAATACTTTTATGACCGCGGCGCAGGTAGAAGCTCACTCGCTTCAAGAACGGACTTCAGATGCTATCCTGCCAATATTCGGCTAGGGCTTCTGGCTATTATTTATCAATAATATTAACTTTTGCCCATTAATAGATATAGAAGGAAGTTTTAACAGTTTGAAAAATCATCTTAGATTTCAAAATTTGGAAATATTTTAACAGCGGCGAAGTTAGAAGTCCATTCGCTTCAGAAACGGACCCAAGTTATTAACTTCTGCTAATAATACTAACTTTTGGCATTTGGAAGTAGTTGGGGAAAATTTCGAGATCAGTCTGGTTTGTGTCTTTATCCGGGGTGAATTTTAAGATCCTGACGGTTTGTCGTTGTCGTGTGCAGACACGATAACTTGCGAAAGAATTGGCGAATCAGGTTGAGCTTTGGCATACCAGCCGCATTTCACAAAAATTCAAATGTTAGAGCTTTTTCGAATTTTTAAAAACAATTTTTTAAGAAATACAGAAATTTTAATAAAGGTTTTTGGTATGAGAATATGTATCACCCTCCATATTTAGTTTGAGGAAAATTTCTTAATTCATCAATGGGCTTAATAATGAATAAAATTCACAATTCACATTCTCATCAGAAATTTATTTCGAAGTACATTTAAAACATCCTGAAAGTTACGACGAACAAATTATTTGCACTAAAATTTTTTTCATCAACTTGATGTTTGCATATTTTATGCACCCTCAATTTCAATTAATTTCTCTATGATTCACTTTCATTTTAATTCTTAATGTTAAGTTTCGACCAGCAAACTGTACCGGGCGTTGAACAGAGGGGGCAGTTGACTGACTTCCCCTAGCTTTGAACTTAACGATCCATCTCTGACAAGGATGTCGATGCCTTGCTGAGCACGCTGACTACTCCCCACTTGGTGATTCTCCCACCTAGCTCGCGGGTTATGTAAGATGTTGCACGACTCGAAGGTTCGTCAGTTCCTCCCTACCAACATCAGTCCACTAGCCAACAACCGCAGCTACCGATACTCTCCACACTCCGGAGTCTAGCCTTGCAATAAAATGCTCACCAGTGTCAGAGATAGTCCAGTGCATTTAGAAAAATTTGTATAGGTGACCCAAAAATTTTGGGTACATTTTTTCTTTTTGTACTTGTTCGAAAGGGGCTTCAATGGACACCTTAACCCTGGATTTGCGCATTGTCCAAGTTGCTCCTTTCGCCGCCATCTTGGATAAGATTTTTTTATTTTGACTGTGACCATTGGATTCGCCATGATTTGCTCTTTAATTAAGTTCATAAAAACTTTTACTCTCTGATTCACTGGAAAAAAGTTATAAGCGTCCGAAGTTGAAAGTTCTCCGCCCAAAGTACTTTC
>JBAGKK010528136.1:0-12742 GCA_037177015.1 Euceroptres primus
TATATATATATATATAATTTAAATCCGCAGTAATAGGTAGCCCAGTTTGCAGTAATACGTACACGGTGTTTTTTCAACCGCAGTAATAGGTACAATGTGTTATTTGTCTAATTTTTTAATTTTTTCATACGTTATGTTAGGTTCCCGTACTTACCTATTTCTTTGTATGCACAAAATACATTATGCTTTCGGATAAAATGGAAAAGTTTTGTAATTTCAATACCAAATAAGAGAGAAAAAAATTCTGTTAAAGTAAGGTTAAAGCATAATACCGCAGTAATTGGGATAGTTACCCTATATTTTGAAAGATGTGAAATTGTCTGAATAAAAATTTATTCTTCTATGAAATTATCTGCAACAAAATCCTTAATTTTTTCTGGGTTTAAAAAGCAAAGTTTCCGCATTAGGTAAAGTTGGTAACTACTAGTGTCCTTATAAAGTTATCAGGGAATAGTAATGGCGTGAAGTGGAAAAATATTTATTCCAGAGGGACTCGCGTCCTCTTTTGCCTCCATTGGAGATCTCTTGGACTTTCTATTCACAATTGGCTGCTCTCGTTCTCAGAGTTCACAGTAATGCCAGACAGAGTGGGGAAATCATCTCCTCCGGAAACTTGGGCTCTTTCCCTCTTTCCAGGCCAGTATTCGGTGTAAGCGCTACTCGCGTAACTCGATAACTCGATAACTCGTTCTTATCCGCGAGGTGTCGAGTAAATTTAAGACCTCGTTTAAAATTCCAAAGCCACCGCGGCGTTGAAACTTAAAGGTCGTTCCGATAGATCGCTGACGGCTATTACTCTCCCGAATAAAGGTTCTTTTGAGTAATTTTCCAAAGAGTATCTTTTTAACGTTCTATTCTGTGAGAAAAAATGGAATACTTCAGGTTATATTCTCAGATCGATATTTTTTAATTAAAGATATAATTTAATCTTAAATAAATATATTAATTCACGGAAAATTCCAAAGTACCATTTTAATCTGCAGCAAAATGAGAAATCGAAAAACAAATGACTGTGACAATTAGAATAAATGATCCACTTCAGATCACAATAATATTGCTGCAGATCAAAATAATATCCCACGACTTACTGTGTTATTCAGATAAAATTCCAGAAAACTTTTCTGAATTGTAAAAGTAATTTTTCTTCTTAGTTCCCAATTTAATTTTCTATTCCATTAAAAATAATTTGGCTGCTCTAGCCAAAAGAGAATTTCACAAAGCCAGATCTTTTAAAAGGTCACAAAAGACAGATTCTCGTGGTCCTTAAAAACTTTAAATGAAGCAGCGACAATAAGGGTGAAAAGTACACTAGCACACTGCCATGCCAAAAGAAAGATGAAGAGGCTCGCTGTTGCTTCATTAATTATACCAATATCGCGTGTCTTTGCTTAGCATCATCATGGTGCGGTGGAGGGAAAGGATCGAAAACAATTATCGTTGTTGAGCGATATTCTACTTTTGCCTCGTATTTCCATCCCCTATCAACTATTAAACCCATTATTTTTCAAGCATGTTATATTCTATCCAGAGTAATTGCGGTAAAACTGTACGAGTACGGGAGGAGTTTTAAATACGAACTCTGTGATTCATAAACATGGAATGTGGATATTGCCGTGTTAGCAAGTTTTCAAGTAATTGCATTTCCATTAAAAAAACGGGTGCGGTGGTAGTATTTGAATCAGGATGTAGATGCATCGATCCTTTTAATGGAAAACTAGCTGAATCGTGAAATTTGCTCAGTCTTCCATCAATGTACTGTATATGGCTCCGTACATGTGTATCAAATTATTCCTGATTCAGATTATCACGGAAATATAATTTCCTTTCCTTCGTGCAGAGCTGAAATACTTTCTAGGGAAAACTTCTCTTTTGATGTTATCGCAGAATTCATGCATAATGTGCTAATGGGGAGAATATATTGAGTTTATTTTTGCATGTAGCTTTTTTCACGTATCATTGGCTTCGTTGAAAAAAATCTTATTAAATGTGATAAAATGTGATAGGAAAATAATCTTAAAAAATGATAGCTGGATTAGGTAGACCAGTACGAGTCATCTAGGGGCTCACCGAATCGGCAATGAAAAAAAAACGGCGCCAGAATGATTCCAAACATTAAAAATAGGATTAGTTTATGAAAATCAGTCAGTTTATGAAATAATCTAACCAAACTTCGCACACATGTAAATTGGACCAAAGTACACAATTTCTGAAAGTTTTCGCGATAAATATTGAAAAGGCAGTGTTTAGTATTGTAGAAGTTTCCGTACAACTAGCACACAAGATAGTATTGTCAGAGGAATTTTCGTAACAATAAGCTGTCCCCCTTTATATTGTATGCTAGTTGTACGGAAATTTCCTTATAAATAACCTCGGCCTTTTGAAAATTACAGAAATTATTGAGATTCGAAATTTCAAAAACCAAAATAAAAAAAAATTATTATGAGCCGATTTTTATGTTACTTTGACGCAATTTTCAGTTCGTGACACTGCATATTTACATATTTTTTAAAGAGCAATGAGTGTATAATTGCAAGCTATTCTAAAAATATAATTTAAAAACTTGATTTTCTCAATGTGAAATAAGGTACAGTTTATACCGTTGTACCAATCAATTTGGAACTTTTTTTAGAACAAAATGGCACGGAATTCTACACTCAAAAAAAAACTAGGAAAATTCTGGTTAATTAAATACTTGTATGCCCTTACTTTGTTTTCTGGTTAAAGTAACCAGAAATTCTGGTTAAGACGAACAGAATTCGGGTTATTTCAACCATAAAAAATAGTAGGAACATATTTAACCAGAATTCTGGTTAACTTAACCAGACATTTTTTTGCGTGTAGAAATGCTTTGCAGGGATTATTTATACATTGATTTATACTCAAGTTATTTTATTTTTTATGTGTATTTAGTACTTTTTAACATGCAGAGCAACCTACAGCCAAAACCAGTCGATCAATTTTGTTCAAACTTTGCTAAAAAAAGACGTAAAACGGGTGCATATGTTGCTTTTCAAGGAGAAACTAATATTAAAAGCTTCAAAAAAGTTAGCACGATTTTAATTTCAAAATTATCGATTTTAAATATGGAAAAGTGATACATAAAATGTTATACAAAAATAAATGAAATATCACCAAAAACACTTCGTGTGCAAGAAAATCTCCAAGTCAGTTCTCATTAATTGAAATTGATTATTAATTTTTCATATTGGTTGAGCGTAATTAAATTTGTGAAATGGAAAAAAGAGCCAAGTCAAGTAGGTACATGCTACTATTATTAAATAAAATCTTGTTTAAATTATAAAAATTAATTTTGTATAGAAAACATTCAGAGTACATTTTTTTAAATGTGTGTTGCAATTAACGCAAAAACTCTTATAATTTTTTATCATTAAAAAAATTTTATTAAAATAAATATTTACGTACCTACTCTTGACGGAATTTTATTTTTAAAAAGAATGCTTTGAAGGTTTTTATGTGGTAAATAAATAAATACAATGGCGTATATAATTCCGCCAGAAATGCATAAATATTTATTTCAATACCATTTTTTTAATAATAAGAAAATTAGAAGTTCTTGCGTTAATTGGAACTCATTTTTAAAAAATGTACTCTGAATGTTATCTACATATATTTAATTTTTATAATATAAACAAGATTTTATTTAATAATAGTATCACGTACTTGTACTTGGACCCTTTTTCCATTTCACAAATATAATTATGTTTAGCCATTGTGAAAAATTAATAATCAATTAATACTCTCTAAACCTGAATTCGTCAAATTTCACTAATTCATCAATGTCTGAATTCTTGCTATGGAAATTAGTGGAATTCTACTGACAATCAGTGGAAAATTACTAAAATTTCACTAGATTTTTACAGACTATCAGTAGAAATCTACTCAAATTTCAGTAATTTTCCACTGATTGGCAGTAGAATTTTATTTATTGCCATAGCGAGAATTAAGGCATTGATAAATTATTGAAATTTGACTAATTCAGATTTAGAGAGTAAAAACTGACTTGGTAATTTCTATTGATAATAATCAGTAGAAATCTACTGAGATTTTAGTAATTTTCCACTAATTGTCAGTAGAATTCTTCGAATTGCCATAGCGAGAATTAAATCATTGTTGAATTTTAGTGAAAGACTAATTCAGATTTAGAAAATAAAAACTGACCTGGTGGTCTGTTTGCACACGGTTTTTGGTGAGATATATTTCTTCTTGATGTAAGGTACTTCTCTTAAGTTATCTTCTCTTCTTTCTAAATCTGAATTAGTCTAATTTCACTAATTAATCAGTGACTTAATGCTAGCTACGGCAATTAATAAAATTCTACTGACAATTAGTGGAAAATTACTAAAATATCAGTAGATTTCTACTGATTATCAGTAGAAATGTACTCAAATTTTAGTAACTTTCCACTGATTGTCAGTAGAATTCTACTAATTGCCAAAGCGAGAATTGAGTCATTGATAAATTAGTGAAATTTGACTGATTCAGATTTAGAGTAAAAACTGATTTGGTGGTGTTTTTGCACATGAAGTGTTTTTGGTGAGATATATTTCTCCATGAATTAAGGTACTTCTCTGAATCTGAATTAGTCAAATTTCATTAATTCATCAGTGACTCAATGCTAGCTATGGCAATCAGTAGAATTCTACTGACAATCAGTAGAAAATTACAAAAATTTCAGTAGATTTCTACTGGTGAATCAGTAAAAACCCAACTGAAATTTTAGTAATTTCCCACTGATTGTCAGTAGATTTCTACTAATTTCCATAGCGAGAATGGAGTCACTGATGAATTAGTGGAATTTGACTAATTCAAATCTAGAGAGGTAAACCAGAATTTTGTGCGTAAACAACAACTAAAGTGTTGTTCTCTCCCAGTAAACACTTCATGCCAGAGTACCACAGCTGACAATGAGAATTTTTATCCCGGTTTTGATCGATAGCGATCTAGTCTTTTCACCCTCGCTATTTCACATTTCTATAGAGGATACAGAGGTTCCTTTAGCATAGTTTGATCGCTTCTCAAGATAGAGAACACGATACAGAAAAGCGTGAAACCGGAGAGGTTTCCCGACACGCAGTAAGTACTCTGACGATGATTTATAAAGCGACGACGCGACAGTGTGTTTCTTAATCTTGCGGCAGGCTGTAGTTTGGAGTTTCATCCTTTTTGGTGATCTGGCACCCGTCGCAGATAGAGATTATCCAAAGGTATAGCTGTGTAAGCACATAGCTGCTTTTGATTCACTTCAGAGAAAATCAGTCGAGCATGAATTCGTTGCTTCAGAACGCGTGCAATAGATTTACGCACACGCAAGGTTATTCAAAACGATCATCATACAAAAGCCCTTTGGAGTTTCTGGAAGCCTGCAATAATGCAAGCGGGATCAGAATTTGTTCCAAGTATATGTAGGACACAAGACAACCAAAGAAAAATGAGTATCATATCATGCATCTAATAACAAAAATAAGAGAGGGCGATGACTATCCCATTTGCTCCGTACGTTTGTGAGAAGCTCCCTGGGTAAGGGAAGGGATTAATAATATCCTTATTAAGCAAGGATTATTGAGGATTGACATCATACTTGGACTTGCAAATATAATTGGGAAGGGAGAGAAGCATTGTAGCATCCAGCATCTCAAGGCTTACATTAAATTCGGAGATATAGCTTTCCTCGCTTATTGATATACATATATAGAATATGTACGTATGTCATATGTAGACACATAGGTGATGCATAGTCTAACTGAACGTTATCCAATTTGACAGGATCTGAAATCACGACATTCACCCTCTAATCACGAAAATTAGCTTCCAATTATTGATCATTTCTGAGGTAATTTGCTTCAGGAGTTTGGAAAAAATTTTATTGAGTTTGCTTTCCTTGTTTATTTACAAGATCCATCAAAGCACAAACCCAAATATTACGTGGAAGCTGAGATAACATTTTTCCTTTAAGCGATTCTAAACTTAATTCATATCAGAAAACTGAATAATTATGAATAATTTCTTGCTCTTTTTAGGATTTTGCTAGTTTTTAGGTAGACTGATTTCAAATACTAGACTGAACACTGTTATGGTTTGAAAATCGAAATTCTCTGATAGAAGAGACTTGCTAGAATAGGGAAGAAATTCGCCGGGTATTTTTACAGTTATATACATCATGGAAGGATAACATAGTTTGAAAAATGCTGGAGGCAATACAATAAATCAGATATCCATACCGATTTTATCCATTGGAACTTAAGAGCGTTTGTGTGTGGTGCATACATACGATTGCAAGAGTACCTTGGCCCTTGGAAAAATACACTGCCAATGGCAGGGCGCTTAACTGCATTTCGATAAATAGCTTTTATGCGGATTTGCGACACCGATCGTTGCAGAGATTTAGGGGCGCCATGGAAAGAGAGACCTCAACTGCTTTCTGGCTCAACTAATAGCGAAAATGAACAGACACTCCTGCTGCCTCTCGTCGAGTTTACTAAATTCTGTTTCCCTTTCCGGGTTTGACGTCAGCTTGCTGCTTATTTCTCTTTATAAGATACAGAAATGAGAGAATTTAATAAAAATAATAATGTAATCCTTTCTGAAAGTAACAAGTAAACTCCAAATTAAGCCAAAATAAACATCTTCAGCTTGATAATAACATTAACTGTCAATTTGTTTAACATTTTTATTATTAATTTATAATATAATTTTAAAGATGACAATGGTTGTTTTTACACATTCCTTTGAAAAAACCAATTAAATATATTCTTAAAATAAATAAATAAAATTTAAAATATTTAAAATTTAAAATAAATAAATATTTCTTAAAATATATTCTAAATAATTTCAGGATGAAAATAATTTCTTTAATCATTATATCTATTCTGCTGATAAATCATGTAGACTTATCAGCTTTTCCCATACAGAACTTTTCTTCTCCTGTAGAAACCTTTCTTTCCGTGCATTTATTTTTCGGTGTACCCTCTTAACTCGGCGACATTTTTGGGTCGCTGCAAATTTTATCACAGCATACATTATTCAAAACTTTCTCTGGCGGACAATGTAAGCAACACTGGAAATGTGGACCTCGTTTCATACTACAATAAGCTCAGAAAACTAACTTTCAAACTAGCAACGCACTATTCATCTTTTCTTTGTTCGTGAATTAAGTCAATGATTTATTTAATAAAAATGATTTGAGTTTTAGATTTTTATAAAAGTAATGCACTTTGATTATGTAACTTTTAATCAGAGTCGACATTAGGGGAGTGCAGTACATGGAACCCTTGGGGCGTCAAGAAAAACAAGAGGCTTTGCAAGGGTCGTCGACTACGCTCATTCCTTTAAAAAAAAATAAAGCAGGAAAAGGCAAGGAAACAATGCAGATAAATATACGGTGGTTTTTCTAGAGGAAGATTTCTAGAGATATAAATTGAATTTAAATTTGCAACGAGGAAGATGAAAAAGAGGAAAAGAATTACACATTTATATTAATTATGTACTGAGATGGTTTGGCCCCACTCATTTCAAGATTGCATGCAAGAAGAAAATGAAGGAACAATGCTTTCTTTTAGAAAATAATTTCGGATTTCTTTTTTTCATTTGCTTTATTTTATTTACTTAAAAACATGAGAATGACATCTTGGTAAAAGACCATTTAAAGTTAGTCTCTGTATATTAAGTTATTTTAATTATTATTTACGGGCCAACTTCAAATAATGTTTAGCGTGTTGTGTCCTCACATTTTCAGTTTATTAAATGACGTGGATATTTTTGAGATAAAATTTTTCCCAGCATATGCACGCACATATAACTTTCAGAGTAATGCTTGCATTAAAAGTTTTACTTCTCAGCACGTTGAGAGTATATTTTTCTCTGAAACATAATTAAGGCCAGGAAAAAAATTCCTTCTGACCAATTTTTATTTCATTCTGTGAAAAGTGTACATTGTGCAGTGCACATTTTATGTTAAGTATATGTAGAGAAATAATAGGAGTAGAATTTGTCTAATTGAACTCGTTTCGCGTGACATTGTTAAAAATGTAAGTCACCAGGCAGAAACTTTTATGAGTCAGTTGTTAAAAAGTTTTTGATTGTCCCGACTATCGAAGAAGAATCGACGATAAATCGTGTCACACTTTACCTGAGAACGTGCCGCTGGCAGGACGTTTTACCATCGTTTCTTCTTCGTAATCGTGCTCTCCCATTCGATTTGCCGATGACTGTCACTATCGCTTTTCCAAACGGACGCGCGACAACCGAAGATTCTGAGTTTGCCGTTTTCTTTACTGCCTCGATTTAACCTTTCTTCCAGACGTAGAACGAGTCATGACGATCCTTGAAGATTATCTCGAAGGGAAAACGAATTTTGCGGAAGAGACCAAGCGGCGTCTTTTCCCTTTGATATCGTTCGTACAAATATGATATTCAATTTATGGAATACGATATTCGGTTTGCGTCTCGTTTTATACGAATTTAGATCCTTATTTACGAATATAAAGACACAAATGATTCAAGAAATATATAGATTACAGTATATTATATACTACAGACTGTATAGTAGGATGGGCCGTAAAACCAAAATTTTTGAAACTCCAAATCGCCCAGTACAGAATGGTTGCTTTTGGGGAAGACAAATCGAGACCAACAAATTATTTTGAAATTGATTAATATTTGACTCTCGCGCATTGGCATCAAAGTTTTGAATTTTGACCCATTTTTTGACTTCATTTCCTATGGTTGAAAAATTTGAATTTTTCGTTGTTGCAGTTTTTGGTAGTGAACAATAATATTAAATTACAAATTAAAAAAAATAATTCTTCAAGTAAGAATTTTTTGAACATGTGCAAAAATTCGTTTTTTGAATTTTTTTATTTTTACATTTGTTGAAAAAAATTGAACATGTGATTGAAATTTCTTCAGTTTAAATCAAAGATATATGTTATTATTTTTTTATTATTTTTATTATTTTTTTTATTTTTTATCTTTATTTTTTTATTTTTTTATTTTTATTTTATTTTTTTTCTTGGTTTTGAAGCAGTCTAATATTGTCAATTTCGTTTTTTGAGCGATTTGAACATATTTCTTATTTGATTCATAATATTAGAGACGACAAACTGTCTATATCTTTTTTAAATATTTTATTTATCTAAAAGATGATATATTTGTTTTAGTTTTCTTGATATTTTTTTCAAGTTGAACGATAAAGAAAAGAGAAAAATTTGTGCAACTTTGTTAATAATTCTTTTAGCATTATTTTGCTTTGAATGATTTACTTGATAAATTATTATTATTTCTATATTTTGTGTTTTTAAAGTTTCGTCTTTATTTTTAAATTTCGCTAAACTTCTGTAGAGGAATTTACATTTTTATGTTTTGTGTTTCCTTTCCGGTTTTTGTTAATAGTTTATCAACATTATTTTACTTTGTATGATTTACCTGATAAATTATTATTATTTCAATACTTCATATTTTTAAAGTCTCGTCTTTATTTTTAAATTTCGCTAAGCTTCTGTAGAGGAATTTACATTTTTATGTTGTGTGTTTCCTTTATGGTTTTTCTACTCTCCTAACGGAAGAAATGTCGGTGAGGTACTATGTATATGAAGCCAAAGGAACACTAGGTTCCTCTTGTCCCTTGCGTAAATTTCCTGAAACCCGTTATTATGTATGTCACGTTCCCTTCGATCGCACAAGTGCAGAACGATATCAAAAAATTCAGAATTATATATATTTATATAAAAACGGGAATTTCTTACCTCATCATATCTCTGATGCATTTTTAAATGGTTTATTGCGTTTCGAATGTCATTCATAACATAGTAAATCGTGAGACAGTATTTTAATCTGCAGCAATATTATTTTGATCTGTAGTGGATCATTTATTCTGTTGACACAGTCTTTAGTTTTTCGATTTCTCATTTTGCTCCAGATTAAAATGATACCTTGGGATTTTCTGTGAAAGCGATATTTCATAAAAAGAAGTGTTTTTCACATTGAAATACAATTTTTGTTCATCACTTCTTTTCGAATCTTGATGTCTCTAATACGAAATTATTAGATGAAAAAGAATTAAATGAATTTTTTCTTAGATGGAATTATAATTTCGGGATAAGTTACTTTTATGTAACTAAATTCTATCATTCCTAGAACTTTAATTTTATATTTTATTATCTTTATATCTTGATTCCTGATGAATGAAATCGAGAAAGCAAAATAATTGCACTGAAAACATGATACTTACATTTTACAGTTAACAAGGCCAGTGTAATCTTTCCAATAATATTCGGTAACTTTTAAGTAACTAAATTCTATCAATTTTAAAACTTTAATTTCATAATTTATTATCTTCATATCTTGATTTCTGGTGAATGAAATCGAGAAAGCAAAATAATTGCACTGAAAACATAATACCTACATAAACACAAAACATGCACACAAAACATAATACCATTTTACAGTTAACAAGGCCAGTGTAACATTTCCAATAATATTTGGCAAATCACGATAGTTAATTTTCACTTAACATGAGAAGTTATCAAGTTCGAATAAAAATAATATAATAATAAAATAATTGTAAAGAAAAATATTGCGCAGTATTTTAATACCACGAATAAGTTTATTTAAATACAAGATATTACCTAAAATGAACCATAAAGAATCTGAGTGATGACATGACGTGACCAAAATTTTTGACCGAGATTTATTTAATATATATAAACTAATAAATCAATTTTGGAAAACAAACAACCGATTTAAGTTATTATTTTATAAATAATTTCGATTAATAGAATTGGTTTCGTGATCAGTTGATCACCATGAAACAAGCCACTAATACCTCGTTAGATCATCAGTGAAATTTTATTGACTAAAGAAAAGTGCATACATTAAAATAAAAAATGAAAATGTTAAAGAATAAAATTTTTTCTGTTTACATTGAAATTTAGAGAAATACAAGCCGAGTCATCCCTCTCATCAGGAATCTACTTATCCGGAGAACATCTAGGAAATCAAGCAGAGGTAACTTGTTTATTTTGTATCCCTGTTCAGAGACCAAGCGCGTTTCCGAGCCAGATTTTCGCGCCGTAAATCACACTCGTTTCGTTCTGCGATTTTATTTTACTTCCTTTGCTTTCGCGCGAGATATATCCTTGTGTGGAGTTTTGCGAATGCGTGTGGGTGTACGTACTCGCGAGGGTTTTACTGCCAATGGAACCTCTGCCGTTGCGCCGTCGAAATCAAAGTCTGTGCTAGCAATCAGAAAAGAAGGAAACATCTGGCGGTCAGAGGAAATCTAATTTCTAAACGCTCATCCTCCCAGCGCTAATTCCTTGCTTTGTAACTCGATAAAAATCGACCGACGAAAAATCGACGCGACGGTCCTATCACCCTCTTACTCGTACTATCAGAATCTCTGCTCTCCTCTCTGGACCACGGGAAAACGTCGCACTTCTCATTGTTCTCGGTAAATCGAGAGAGAAGTGGGCATTGGGAGTTTCCAGTACAGTAAATGGACGTAAAAGACCAATAAGGACCTGAATGGGACTTTAAAGATTTTTACTTATTGTCAGCTTTATCGTATCGAATGGTATAGCCTCGTTAGCTGACAAAGTACTCCTTTAACGATATCTAAATGATTATAATTGAGTGACTCTGTGAAGGAAACAATATGGGATTTAGCTTTTAAGTTTTTTTAGTTAGTAGAGAATTTAGTCTTCTCAGGAGATTTAATTAAAAATTACAATAAAGTGATGACTTAATTTAGAATTGGATGTTTCATTTCTTAATAATGGCGAATAAGTCAAACTGGGTTAAAATTTTAATTGCAAATCCACACGAAACAGCGGCAACTTGAAACTTTTCTTTCTAATAATTTCTTCACGTAAAAAAGGTATCGATCTTGTAGAGTTAACATTAGTTATTTCTTATTTAAGATTTTTTTTCGTTAAAAAAAATCGTAATTCTGATTCAACTTTCATCATTGTTAGTGTTCATCATTCTTTCATTGTTCTTTAGTTCATCAGTTCATCATTGTTCTTTAGAACATTACTGCAATTCTATTTGGATGACTTTTATTAAAAACAAACTTGCCGGGTTGCTAAATAGGTAGGTAAAATATTAGTTAATTACCAATTTGTTTTATGCAAATTCATTCAAATAGAATTACAGGTAATATTTTAAAGAGCAAAATACACTTTCAATGATGAAGAATGAATCAGAATTAAGATTTTTTTCTAAAGCGAAGGAGAATCTCAAACATCTAATGCTAAATAAACAATTACAGATTCGACTTTTTTTCTAAAGCACAATTAGATTTCTCATTTAAAATTCACTTTTAGAAAACTCTGACTGAATTTTCAGTTACATGTATTGGAAGTTTTTTCTATTTACGTAACTGTATTTTCAAGTACGTGTGCTTTAAAATTAAGACATGATAATTTTAAAATATACTCGTGTTATTTTCTACTTTAATAATTAAATACAGTTTAAAAATTGGTATCATTCACCTTGGGTTTCACTTTCATCAAGTTTTTTGTCATTTTAGGTGAATTATTTATCTTAAAAACATGTTAGAATCCGAAAATTGAATATGAGTAAAGTAACTTTTAGGTTAGGTTCAGATTTTGGATTCTATCAGCTTTATTCTGTGAAAATTCTGTTTAAAGCTGTCTTCTTGTGCTTACATCCGCTGGGTCCAAAAATGAAGCAAGCTGCATGTGCAAAATACATTAAAAAGTCG